>ONZH01021387.1:0-92528 GCA_900303285.1 Rhinella marina
TATGCTCCTGAGAAAGGGTTTCACTGTACCGAAACGCGTTGAGGCCGCATATACATTCAATAAAGGTTGTGACCAGAAGTCATTGTTGGACTGCCATCACTAACCTAACCACACTACAAGCGATCCCGGCCAGGGGGGTTTTAGGTACCGGAGGTGTCATGTGCTTTATCCTCACGGTCCACCCCCCAGTGAAGTAAGTGGTACATTATCATCTTTTACCAACGAATTTACCCTCCTGAGAGGATCTCCATAAGTTATTATCTTCCATTTTAGTGAGGGAAGTGATAAGCGTTAGCATACTATTTTATTCGCTATTTACTGTATGACCCATTATGTTCATGTTAGTTTGGCGCTCTAGCTAAGGGGATTTCTTTTTCTTTTATCTGGGGGGCACATCTGTGCCCAGCCCTGATTTTATCTATTGTTCTCGACTGACAGCGCTGACAGGCTGACGCTTATTAAAATGAATAAAGACTGGATTTCACTGGAATTCAAATCTCCTCCGGGGGAAAGCAGCTAAAGATTAACATTAATTATGTATCCGATTCCTCTTCTCTACTCCTCCTACTCCTCCTCCTCCTTGTCGTCTTTGCCTAACGCTGACCCAAAAAACGCCATTTTTTAGAGGTCCAACTGGCACTCTTTTACCACAATTTTTCAGGAGGGCCCCCAAAAGGCCCTCTCTTCAAACAATTTTTCCGGAGGTCCACCTACAGGCCCTCTCACTAAATAATTTTTCTGGAGATCCACCTACAGGCCCTCTCTCTAAACAATTTTTCCGGAGGGCCCCCTACAGGTCCTCTCTCGAAACAATTTTTCCGGAGGTCCACCTACAGGCCCTATCTCCAAATATTTTTTCTGGAGGTCCACCTACAGGCCCTCTCTCCAATTTTTCTGGAGGTCCATCTACAGGCCCTCTCTCTAAACAATTTTTCCGCAGGGCCACATAATGCGATAGACGGGAATCAAACCCGGGTCAACTGCTTGGGAAGCAGCTATGCTCACCACTTTACCACCAACAGCCACAGCAACTGTTAAGAACAGATACTAAACTTGATGCAAGCCAACATTTCAACAATCGATAACCCGAAAAGGGTCCGCCGTTGAGTCCGGCGTTCGGCCACCCTGAGCATTTCTCAAGGAGACAGCCTCCAGGCCCTCAACGTTCACATACAGGGCCACGCTAAATTTTTTATGTGCTCTACCTGCTACCGTCGTGTAGCTCGGTCACTCTGACCGAGTCTGACCCTGGGGCCGCTCATGTACTGCCCACTTGGAGGATTGCGGGGCCTACCTCGGTCACAGTTTCTCAGACTTACTATGCCTCTTCCTCCAACCCCTCCTCCTCCTCCGAATTACCATCCGTGCTTCAACTCCTGCCACCTCTGTCTAACTCGGTCACTCTGTTGTCACCGCAATGCTGCGTCAGGCTAAATTTTTGGGTGGCTCACCTGCTACCTCATCTAACTTGGTCACTTGTTGGTGTCACCGCCATGCTGTGTCAGGCTTATGCCTGCATTGTGTGGCTGGGGATAGGAGAGCAGTGCCAGCATGGGCATGGGTGATGGACCTTCGTTGCACCTAGTTGGGTGCTGCCCTATATATTCCCACCATGCCAGCCATGGGTTGTACATAAACTAATAACAGGAAAAATGAGAAAACTATTTTACAGGAGGGTCAACCGCAGACACTCTAAAACAATTTTACATGAGGGAGTGTCTCCCCATCTGCCATCGTGTTCGGTCAGGCTGTCAGTAGGTACACCACCTCTGTCGTCCGCAGAAGCGGCCACTATGAGGAAGGCCACGGTAAGAACATCCCCTTTTCAATTGAGAACAAGTGGAGAATTGTAGGAGGATGACAGTTTTCTTTGGCAGTGGATTCACCTTCCCCTTTATCATTGCCAGACAACAGTTGGTGAAAAAGTAATTGGCAATGATGAAGAAAATGTAACGGTGCAGTGGACCGTCTGTGACGCAAACCTATATATTCCCACCATGCCAGCCATGGGTTGTACATAAACTAATAACAGGAAAAACAAAAAAAATGAGAAAACTATTTTACAGGAGGGTCAACCGCAGACACTCCAAAACAATTTTACATGAGGGAGTGTCTCTCCGTCTGCCATTGTGTTCGGTCAGGCTGTCCATAGGTACACCACCTCTGTCGTCCGCAGAAGCGGCTACTATGAGAAAGACCACGGCAAGAACATCCCCTTTTCAATTGAGAACAAGTGGAGACTTGTAAGAAGATGACAGTTTTCTTTGGCAGTGGATTCACCTTCCCCTTTATCATTGCCAGACAACAGTTGGTGAAAAAGTAATTGGCAATGATGAAGAAAATGTAACGGTGCAGTGGACCGTCTGTGAAGCAAACCTATATATTGCCACCATGCCAGCCATGGGTTGTACATAAACTAATAACAGGAAAAACATAAAAAATATTTTACAGAAGGGTCAACTACAGACACTCCTAAACAATTTTTTAGGAGGGTCAACTTCGGACACTCCAAAACAAATTTTTGGGAGGCTCACCTACAGACATTTGACTGCTACCTCAATCTAACTTGGTCACTTGTTGGTGTCACTATGCTGTCACCATGCTGTGTCAGGCTTACGCCTGCGTCGTGGGGTGGGGGATAACACAGCAGTGCCAGCATGAGCAGTGGTGTCACCTGCAGGCGGTGATGGACCTTCGTTGCACCTAGTTGGGTGCTTCCCTAACATGTGATGGGTATGTGTTTCCCCTTTCTTGGTCTGGGTGAGCACAATTGCCATGAGGGTAACCACCAGGCTGTTGCAGGAGAATTTGGGGTAATGGTGGGATTAGGCAGCCTCAGAGGCATCCATGCATGCTGCCCCTGCTGTTTCCTGTCCATTTCTGTGATGTTTCCATCATTTTCTGATGTTTCCAGGTTTTCACCCAGCCTTCCCTAGGCAGAGCCTTGGTCCCCTGCAAAAAATGCTCGAGTCTCCCATTGACTTCAATGGGGTTCGTTACTTGAAACGAGCACCCGAGCATCGGGAAAAGTTCGTCTTGAATAACGAGCACCCGATCATTTTAGTGCTCGCTCATCTCTATATATTACCAAAATTCATTTTAGGACGGTAAGATTAATTTTTTATTAAAATATATTCCAAGGTTTATCATAGGACAACTGCAACCTATAGCATGTAATACTTTTCCCTTTATACAAGAGGAGGAATACTGTGTAAACACTTGTACTGGAGATGAACGAATCGATTCTAAATGACTAGGATTTATTATGAAGTTTACAAAGATTCGTCTGCCAAACAAATCCAAAGTTTTGGCCATTAGCTTTGGCCGAATAGTGCTAAAACAGCACCTTGCACCATTTTATTGTGAAATTTGGAGGGGAAACAACAGGATGAAAGAAGTTGGAGGATCGTAATACCCTGGAGGGAGCGGGTGAGGGCTTGGCCAGATTGATTCAGAGACTGACAGACATCCTAATCTGAAAATCTGGGAGCAGTATTCAGACAGGTCCTTCTGCTCAGAATGAGCCTGAAGCCATTCTGTTCACATTTGTGGATGTGATCGTATGTGTTGTTGCTGTGTCTGACAAAAAAACAATTGCAGACACAAAGTAGTTATTATGGACACCATAGGGGAGGAAATATGGAGATATAATTGGGCAGAAGCTTAACAGAGAGTGAGTGAGGGACTAGTCACTGTATCAGTTTGCTAGCAAGTTCTGTAAGAAACTCTACAGATCATAGACTTTTTGCAAACACTCCAATAGCATACAGCAAAATGTTTGCTATTGGAGTGCTGGCAAAAAACCTATGATCTGTAGAAACTTTTTTTTACAAAAAAAGCTGGCTGGCTGTTCATTTTGCTGGAAAAGCTGAGCAATTGCTCTTTTTTCTAAAATTCATGCATTATTAGTGAATGCATACCATGCTGCAATAACAGCATTTATATAACAGTTAACACATTCCATTGCGTCAAGATTACCGTGCTTTATTACTGAATGATTTATAGGTCTCATAATTGTCTAATAAATAAAAGAGTGGAAAATGAAAGACCCATGCTTCCTCATCCAAGAGTCAGAATGTGGTAGTAATGCAAATAGCAGAAGCAGCATCAGCCATCCAGACAGTAGTATGAGTGGTAATAGGCCACAGTTCTCCCTTGCTTACAATAGGAGCCACATTATTATTGACGACAAAGAGAATGACATTATGGACTGGATGGCTCACTCCTCCTCTCAGTCACAGCAGGATGATGTTGATGTGACCTCAGAGGCTGACATCGTGCCTTGGAGCCAGGGGTCACAGAATTCCTCCTGCTCCTTCTTGCAACCCCAGAGAAGCCTTTTAGTTTCAGTAGCATATTTTCTATCTTCACTGCCCCCTCTAAGTACGACTAGAGATGAGCGAGTAGTGTTCGATCGAGCCGGTATTCGATCGAATACTACGCTATTCGGCATACTCGATTTCGATCGAGTATAACGGCGATGGCGCACTTAGAATTCGTTTCCCCTCCCACCTTCCCTGGCGCTCTTTTTCCACCAATCACCATGCAGGGGGGGTATGACAGGCCCGCGGAGCACGCTGGCAGCGCGAAAACGGCGTCTACATGGATTGGCTGGAAAAACCATGTGACCTCGAATATTAATAACTCAGGTCTTCCTGCTCGTTCGCATATGCTGCGTGAACTTAGGCTACTTTCACACTAGCGTTTTAAAATTCCGGTATTGAGTTCCGTCATAGGGGCTCAATACCGGAATAAAACGCTTCAGTTTTGTCCCCATTCATTGTCAATGGGGACAAAACTGAACTGAAGACAACGGAATGCTCCTGAAAGCATTCCGTTCCGTCTTCAGACCGGAGAACAAACCGCAGCATGCTGCGGTTTGCTCTCCGGTCCAGGCATCCGCACCAAGACGGATCCGGAATGACCCCCAATGCAAGTCAATGGGGGTGGATCCGTCTGGTGTGACCATAATGGTAACCGGATCCGCCCTCCATTGACTTTCAATGGAGTCCATTACGGATCCGGGTACACATAGACACATACAGACATAAACATACACACACATAAAGACATACAAACACACATACATACTTACATGCTCCCCGGCAGGTCTTCGGAGCGTCAGGACGGCTCACACAGGTCACGATTCCCCACAGCGCCCTCTGCTGGGCGCCTGGTGGAATCGTCAGATGACGATTCCACCAGGCGCCAAGCAGAGGGCGCTGTGGGGAATCGTGACCTGTGTGAGCCGTCCTGACGCTCCGAAGACCTGCCGGGGAGCATGTAAGTATGTATGTGTGTTTGTATGTCTATATGTGTGTGTATGTTTATGTGTATGTATATGTATGTACTGTGTGACATGTGTGGGGCCGGAGCGCGGTTCCGGCTCCACACATGTCACTGTGGCAGGCCTGATCCGGCAGCACCCTTCACCTGCCGGATCAGGCCTGCCGCCAGTGTGAAAGTAGCCTTAGTCAGGGACAGAGGCTGGAGAAGGGAGAGATAGGTTTTAGCTGTTGGACAGGCAGGATCGTGATTAAAAGCCCTTATCAGGGCTACTATAGTGCAGTACAGTGATAGCTTTACTACTATATACACTCTGCAGAGAACGGCTGCTGTATTCAGGGATAGCTGCTGGAGTAGGGACAGAGAGAGGCATTAGTGGTGTATTAGGTGCTCTGCTACATACCAAACTATATTTGGCACTACTGTTCTGCGTTCTTTTTGGCTGCAAAACCCTGTTATATACCTAGTGTGTATATGCACCATCTGATCTTCTGGCAGTATACGGCTGTGTACATTTTTTTTTTTTTAAAAATACAGTTTCTTTGGCTCTAGTGTTCTGGGTTCTGTGTGCCTGCAATACCCTTTTTGTATACCAGGTGTAAATACCCACCGTCTGACCTGTTAGTACACGGCTGTGTAATCAGACATATTTAAAAAAAAGGCCTTTTATTTGGCACCTGTATTGTGCGTTCTGCGTGCCTGCAAAACTCTTTTATATACGTGCTGTTAATACCCACCGCCTGACCTGTTAGTACACGGCTGTGTAATCAGACATATTTAAAAAAAAGTCCTTTTATTTGGCACCTGTACTGTGCGTTCTGCGTGCCTGCAAAACTCTTTTATATACGTGCTGTTAATACCCACCGTCTGACCTGTTAGTACACGGCTGTGTAATCAGACATATTTAAAAAAAAGGCCTTTTATTTGGCACCTGTATTGTGCGTTCTGCGTGCCTGCAAAACTCTTTTATATACGTGCTGTTAATACCCACCGCCTGACCTGTTAGTACACGGCTGTGTAATCAGACATATTTAAAAAAAAGTCCTTTTATTTGGCACCTGTACTGTGCGTTCTGCGTGCCTGCAAAACTCTTTTATATACGTGCTGTTAATACCCACCGTCTGACCTGTTAGTACACGGCTGTGTAATCAGACATATTTAAAAAAAAGTCCTTTTATTTTGCACCTGTACTGTGCGTTCTGCGTGCCTGCAAAACTCTTTTATATACGTGGTGTTAATACACACCGTCTGACCTTGTAGTACACAGCTGTGTACCTAGAAATATTAAAAAAAAGGCCTTTTATTTGGCACCTGTATTGTGCGTTCTGCGTGCCTGCAAAACTCTTTTATATACGTGGTGTTAATACACACCGTCTGACCTTGTAGTACACGGCTGTGTACCTAGAAATATTTAAAAAAAAAGTCCTTTTATTTGGCACCTGTACTGTGCGTTCTGCGTGCCTGCAAAACTCTTTTATATACGTGCTGTTAATACCCACCGTCTGACCTGTTAGTACACGGCTGTGTAATCAGACATATTTAAAAAAAAAGTCCTTTATTTGGCACCTGTACTGTGCGTTCTGTGTGCCTGCAAAACTCTTTTATATACGTGGTGTTAATACACACCGTCTGACCTGGTAGTATACGGCTGTGTACGCCAAATATTGTAACCAAAAAAAAAAAATGCGGAGGGCTAGCGGAATCGGACGTGGACGTGGACGAGGACGGGGGCGCGGAAATGCTGTTGGGGGCCTTGTTGAAGCCAGTGGGGATACAATGCGTGCTGGTGAGGGGCAGCCAGGATTCCGCTCATCCAGAATCCCTGCCTTTATGGGACAGTTAAGCAGGGGGCGGGTTACACCGCTGTTGAGGCCTGAGCAGTGTGAACAGGTGGTGCAATGGATAGCCGATAGCGCTTCCACACAGTTGTCCACCAGCCAGTCATCCACACAGTCTCACTCTGACCCTCCTTCCTCCACACCTGGCCAACAGAGTCATCCCACCATTGACCCCTCCCAGGAGCTCTTTTCGGGTCCTTTTTCAGATGTGCCGGAAGAATCCCTGGAGCTACCAGAGGAATTTGTTTGTAGTGATGCCCAACCACTTGAGTATTCGCCATCTCCTGCTGATGTGGACCCTGAACCAGCATCTGTTATCATGAGCGATGATGATGATGAGACGCAGTTGCCATCAAGGGAGGCTGTTGGAATGTCCAGTGGGCAGGAGGAGGAGGAGCAGAGTGAGGAAGTGGAAGAGGAGGTGGTGGATGACGAAATGACCGACCCCACTTGGCCAGGGGTGATGTCCAGCGGGGAAAGCAGTGGAGAGGTGGTGGTCTGCGCAGCACCGAAAAAGGCAGCAAGAGGCAGAGGGATGTCCAGAGGCAGAGGGATGTCCACAGGCAGAGGGATGTCCATAGGCAGAGGACAGTCCAGACAGAGAAGTGAGGCCACAGCCAGCAGGGCCGAAGCTGTTCCCGGCAGCAGGCAGTCGCGCGAAGCTCCCCCATCGAGGCCTCGTACTTCTGTGGTGTGGAGATTTTTTAATGTTTGTGCGGATGACAAACTGAGCGCGGTTTGCACACTCTGCCACTCAAAACTGAGTAGGGTCTCTGAGAAGAGCAATATGACCACCTCAGGCATGCGGCGTCACTTGGAAGTCAAGCACTGGGCTGAGTGGGAGAGAGCAAACGCAATACAACCTGCGCCAGGTCTTCCTGCCACTGCCTCTTCCCCTTTGTTGTGTGCTGCCACTGCGGTCCAGACCTCCAGCCAGGACACCTCCACATCTGCCTCTGCCTCGACTACTTTGGGGCCTTCTCCTGCTGCCTCCCTTCCCCCGCATCTTCGCCTGCACCTTCACACTCCTCGTCCCATCAACTGTCCATCTCGCAGGCGTTCGACCGCAGGCGGAAGTACGCCTCGAGTCACCCCCAAGCCCAAGCCTTAAACTGTCACATCTCCAAACTGCTGGCCCTGGAGATGTTGCCGTTTAGGCTTGTGGAGACGCAGGCCTTCCGCGACCTGATGGCGGCTGCCGCACCTCGCTATTCCGTCCCCAGCCGCCACTACTTTTCCCGGAGTGCCGTCCCCGCCCTGCACCAGCACGTGTCGCGTAACATCAGGCGGGCCCTGAGGTACGCAGTCAGCGCAAAGGTCCACTTGACCACTGACTCGTGTACAAGCGCTTGCGGCCCAGGACGATACATCTCTTTGACGGCACACTGGGTGAATGTTGTGGAAGCGGGCACGGGGTCGCAAAGAGAGACGGCCTACCTACCACCCCCGCCCAAGATTGCCAGCAGGGGTTCTGATAAACCCCCCTCCTCTTCCTCCTCCTCCTCCTCCTCCTCCTCCTCTGCCTTAACATCGCCCTCAGCCGCTAGCTGGAAGCGTTGCAGCACTGGCGCGGGGAGACGTCAGCAGGCGGTGCTTAAGCTCATCAGCTTGGGCGACAGGAAGCACAGCGCCCAGAGGTGAGGGACGCCATATTGCAGCAGACGGAGATGTGGCTGTCGCCGCTGCAGCTAGGACCAGGCATGGTCGTGTGCGATAACGGCCGTAACCTGGTGGCGGCTCTGGAGCTTGCCGAACTCAATCACGTACCATGCCTGGCCCACGTTTTTAATCTGGTAGTCCAAAAATTTCTAAAGACTTACCCCAACCTGGCAGAGCTACTGGTGAAAGTGCGGCGCTTGTGCGCTCACTTTCGGAAGTCAACTGTAGCTGCTGCTAGCTTAAAAAAACTCCAGCAACGCCTCCATTTGCCTGAACATCGGCTGTTGTGCGACCTGCCGACTCGCTGGAATTCCACCTATTCCATGTTGGCCAGGGTGTGTGAGCAGCAGAGAGCATTGATGGAGTACCAGATTATGAATCCACGCGTGCCTCCAACTCAGCTCCCTCAGTTTGCCAACCACGAGTGGCCATGGATGGCAGACATATGCGATGTACTGCGTATCTTTGAGGAGTCCACCAAGAAGGCCAGCAGTGAGGACGCTATAGTGAGCGTAACCATCCCGCTCCTATGCGTCCTTAAAGAATCGTTCATCGCAATAAGGGAGAACGCATTGCACGCAGAGGAGACGGGGGTAGGAGGAGATGCAACGGAGCTACACAGTCAGACCACACTTTTGTCTGCTTCTCGGTGGCAGTTGCAGGAGGAGGAGGATGAGGAGGAGGAGGACGACGTGGAGGTGGCTGTGGAAGAGGAGGAGGATGCTGGCGGCGAGGGTAGCAGTCAGGCTGTGTGCGTCCCATTGGTTCAGCGCGGATGGGGCGGAGAGGAGGCGGAAGAGGAAGAGGAGGAAATGGCAAGTGATCCTTCTGGTGGGGGCAGTGACCTCATGCCTATTCAGAGTCTGGCACACATGGCTGACTTCATGTTGGGCTGCTTTTCCCGGGACACACGTGTTGTCCGGATAGTGGAGAACAAACTGTACTGGGTCTTCGCACTCCTGGACCCCCGGTATAAAGATAACGTCCTCTTTTATTCCGGTAGAGGAGAGGATGAATCGATTGCTGGAATACCAGAGGGAACTCGTGCAGAACATGATGGAGATTTTCCCACCCACCATCGCTGGCGGCAGAGAGGAGAGGGTCTCCCAGAGTCCCACAACATCGATCAGGCCCACAGCCACCAGGGGAACACTCTCCAAGGTGTGGGACACGTTCATGGCACCCCCTCGTGCAACTTCCATCACTGCGGGGCCCGCTATCAGCAGGAGGGACAAGTATCGGCGGATGTTGCGGGAGTACCTGGCAGACCGTACCCCTGTCCTCCCCGATCCCTCGGCGTCCTACACTTACTGGGTCTCCAAGTTGGACACGTGGCTGGAACTGTCCCTGTACGCCTTGGAGGTGCTTGCCTGCCCTGCCGCCAGCGTGCTATCAGAAAGGGTGTTCAGCGCAGCCGGGGGCATTATAACCGATAAGCGCAGCCGCCTGTCAACCGACAGTGCCGACAGGCTGACGCTAATCAAAATGAACAGCAAGTGGATTGACCCGGACTTTGCTTCTCCAACAGTGGAAAGCAGCCAAAAGTGAAGTGCCATCTGTATGAAGTGCCATTTCCTCCTCCACCTCCTCCTCCTCCTCCTTAACCGCCGTAGAATTGCTCCGTAAAAAAAAAAAAAAAAATATTTATGGCTCATCTCTTGGGCCTACAAGCAATTTTTATCATGGCTCACCTCTTGGGCCTACAAGCAATTTTTATCATGGCTCACCTCTTGGGCCTACAAGCAATTTTTATCATGGCTCACCTCTTGGGCCTACAAGCAATTTTTATCATGGCTCACCTCTTGGGCCTACAAGCAATTTTTATCATGGCTCACCTCTTGGGCCTACAAGCAATTTTTATCATGGCTCACCTCTTGGGCCTACAAGCAATTTTTATCATGGCTCACCTCTTGGGCCTACAAGCAATTTTTATCATGGCTCACCTCTTGGGCCTACAAACAATTTTTAAGAGGTCTCACCTCTTGGGCCTACAAACAATTTTTATTATGGCTCACCTCTTGGGCCTTAATACAATTTTTAAGAGGTCTCACCTCTTTGGCCTCCACTTAATTTTTTTGAGGGCTCACCTCTTGGGCCTCCATATAATTTTTCGAGGGCTCACCTCAAGCTAACTTTGCGCACTCATTAAAATATTTTCACAACAAGGACCTAAGAGCCCTCGATGGGAGAGCTTTGTGTGGGGGCCTGTTATAGGGAAGAGATGCGGCCCTGCGGGCTCTAGCCTGCCTTCTCCATGAGCCTCTGGCCAGCCCACGGCCTCTGCCTGCCTTTTGCGGTCCTACGCATCCCTCAACATCCCCACTGCTTTACCTGCTAGACATGACACTGGGCCAGGTCGGGTCACTGACTTCGTCATACTCAACCACCTCCTCTTACACTGCCTCACTTTGCTCCAACAGCCTCCCTTGCTGGCAACTGTGTCTCATCATCGTCCCTAATCATTTTACACTTTAGTGCCCATTCCACACCACCATCAGCTAGAGATGGAGCTTGCTCCAGTGTTTGGGCATCAGAACAAACAAAATCCTCAGATAGCTCCTGCGATTCTTGCATGGGTGGGAACACTGGGTTGATAACATTGGGCAGGGTGGGAGGAAGGAGGGTCAGAGTGAGGTCCCTGCAGTTTCTGCAGGCTATCGACGAGACTGGACTTTGTGGACTTGACTGGGTGGTGGACAGATTTAACAAATCTAGAAGGAGAAGGAGGGGTTTGCCGAGCTGTCTGTAAGGGTTGCGGAAATCCAGACAGAACCAAGGCCCAAAACTTGGGTGGGGGTAGCAGGTTTGCCCGTCCCCGCCTCCACAACATTCACCCAGTGTGCTGTCAGGGAGATGTAGCATCCCCGGCCTCAAACCAAAGTGTTGGTGGTCAAATGGCCTTTTGCAGTAACCGTGTTACTCGGGCGTGGATGATGTTTTGGGACATGTGCCTGGGCAAGGCAGGGATGGCACAGAGGGAAAAATAGTGATGGCTTGATTGCTTTCCCCCTTGCCTATGCCATCTGTGGTTGTCATAGGCAACGTGATTTTAAGGGGTGCAGAATTTTATCTTCTTTTTTGTCTAGTTTGGCTTGGGGTCCATGGCAATGTAGAGGAAAGAAGGTTTCCTTGTATGGTCTCACTTTACAGAGAGGTTATATTGTCTTTGGAGTGTATTGTTGAGAGGCTATGATAGTGGCGTAATAGTGCGACTTGGGCGCGTTATATGCACCCAGACATGCTTCCCCTGCTGTCCCAGTTGCATTCCAGCAGTGTTGGCATCCTTTTCTGAGGTTTCAGGGTGGACTTGGTGACCTCCAAGTGGTCGAATTGAGATTTCCAAGTGGCGAGCATTTTTTTCCCATAGACTTTAATGGGATTCGATATTCGGTCGAATAGTCGAATATCGCGGTCTATTCGAATCGAATTTCGAACTTTCGAATATTTCACTACTCGCTCATCTCTAAGTACGACAACTTCTTTTTTCCTAAGAAAAGGCAACAAAACCCCATTACATGCTACGTAAGATACTAAAGAGAGTCTCCTTATTGATGAGTTGTGTGAGAACAGTCAGCATAAGGAGGAGGTTCTGGGGGGATTGGCAGGGGACCCCATGCATGGCTGTGCTAGTAGTGGTGGTGGTACTGACACTTGTAGCCACGGTGGTGGCAGTAAGGGCAGTAGTAGCAGCAGTGGCACTCAAGGTAAAAACAGAGCAGGAAATCAGGAATGGGGCCAAGGAGCCCGCAATGACATATCACAATCTGATAAAAGTGGCGGTGAGGACTAAGTGTCCTACTTCTCCAAGTCACCTTTGTGGCAGCCAGGCTGGATTCAAATGCAGTACAGTGTCCTTGCAATCATCATCAGTTACTGTTTCTCCTGCTCAGACTACTCCTTCACTCCATCATCAGCCAATGATAAGTGAATGTGTGTCCAGGAAACAACTACGCACCCAGCAATCTGATGGTAAGCTTAATTCACACCTGCCCAAGGTGCTGGCAGTGCAGTCGCTGCCATATTACTTAGAGGATTCTGATGCCTTTATGGAACTGATGTGTTTTGCTCAGCCATGCTGAAAGATACCTAGCCACCATTATTTCTCTAAAAAAGCCATGCCTGCTTTGTATTGTCAAATGGTAGAGGATGTGGGCCACTCCTTTCAATTGTTTCTGTGTGGCAAGGTGCACACCACTGTGCATACCTAGAGCAGCTGTTACGGGCAGTGACAGTACATGTTTTTCACAGGCCACTGGGTCACTTGTTGTCACAGCAGCGGTGAGGCAGCACCACACCAATGAGGCCTGGTCTCCTCCACATCCTTCTCAATGGACATCCTCCTGTTCCCAGCAGAAGCAGGGCAGAGTGTTGCTCCCTCTCCCTCTCATCACAAGTGTAAAATGAAGTGTTGCCATTCTGTGTTACAGCTGATCAGCCTGGGCAAGAGGAGCCACACAGTGGATTAGCTGCTAAAGTGCATCAAGCAACAAACATCACGCTGCCTTCCCACCAACTCCCATTGGGCAAGGTGGTCAACGACAATGGCAGGAACATAGTGGATGTGCTGAATATGGGAAACACATGCTCCTTGTATGTGCTCCTGGATCTGAACAATTTTGCAGTTGGATGTAATTACAAATGTACTATAGCCAATGAGTTAAGAAACTGCATAGTGCCACCTGGTGTGTGCAGCAGAGAGGACACACTCCTTGAGCTGTGATAGAGAGTGCTACAGCAGAAAGGACACACCCCAGAGAAAGGAAATGCCCCCTGAGCTGCCAGCTAAAAATAAATCGAGTAGAGCAAGCTCTGGATCCATGTGAGGTACAGGACTAGCTTTGTTTTAAAGAGATTGTCATGAACTGTATGATGTCTGATTTTCATTTTTTACACTAGTCACGGGATAACTGCTTTAAGGGCTTTTGTCTCACCAACTCATATTCAGTACTTCACAGGGCTGAAGTCTCACACAGTCCATACAGTCTTCAAAACATTTTCCTCAGTCAGCTCATGACTTTCTCTTCATGAAAAATGTGGGACAGTAGTACACAATAGTTCCCTAGTACTTCTGGACATCCAAATGTGTCATCGAAAATGTTATCTGTCAGTTGAAACCAGATAACAACACATTTGCCTTTTTCCTAATCTGTTTTTATTTTCTTATTAGGGCTCGTTCACATCAGCGTTATGCTTTCCGTTTGTGTTTTCCGTTATAACATGGTTATAACGGAAAATAACGGAAACCATAAGACGGAAGTCAAAACGGAAGCCTTTAGAGGCTTCCGTTTTGATCCGTCATAATAGAAGCCTATGAGAATCATAACGGATCCGTCTGAGTTCCGTTATGCTGAACGGAAAACAAAGTCCTGTCGACAGGACTTTGTTTTCCGTTTTGCATAACGGGAACCAAATGGATCCGTTATGATTCTCATAGGCTTCTATTATGACGGATTAAAACGGAATGCCTCTAAAGGCTTCCGTTTTGACTTCCGTCTTATGGTTTCCGTTATTTTCCGTTATAACCATGTTATAACGGAAAACACAAACGGAAAGCATAACGCTGATGTGAACGAGCCCTAACATATGTTTTTACTCTATTTCCTGAACATGATTATGGAGGCAGATATCTTGCCTGAGATGTTCTTAACAGCATTTACAAAGCACTAAGAAAATTGCTTTACCGCAGCAACAAGGTCCATGGACAAAATGGACAGGAGATCACCTCATTGACTTCTATGGGAGAGTTTTCTAGACATGATCTGTGACCTGTGCACAGATCACTGTATAAGGAAAGAATAGATAAGTTTTGAGAATCAGCTATTGTGAATGGTGGATCTTGTCTTATCTACACACAGAGGTGATATAATTACAGGCAGGATTAGAACGACAGATAAGCAGATAACTGCAGTAAAGTGATCTGTACAGACCAAGAAGTGGGGTCTATTATTAGGCTTAGTGGACAATGCTGACAAAAACTGTAGGATTTTATGCTTTATGTTTAAATAGATAATAGATATTGACATTAAACCTTGAAAATAACATCACCAAAAATTCTTTGTTATGTTATGATTTAAACAATAGGTAATTTTCTGATGACACATTTCCTTTAATTGTTTGGATTTCCAATAAGAACATGCGTGCAAAATACAGGAAGCATAAAAAGTAATGAGGTGGGACTTGTTTAAAGTCAAGATATACATTAATTAAAGCAATGACAGCTTTGAGGGGTCAGATCTATTGCTAAGTGGAACTGACACTGTTTATTGATCTCATTTTGATGCAAATTGAAAGCTTCCCCTGCAGGCAACCAGTAATATTGCAAACAACGTTGACAGCATTTGCTGAGAACAAGGAGATTGACGAGGATAATTAGAAACTCAAGAGGGCATGTAACAGGGACACATATGGTACTATGGTAAGACAGCAAGAAGTTTATTAGTGGTCATTGCCTTCAAGGAATTAATGTTAACTGTGTCTGGACATTTAGAAGCGCCCATCTATATTCAGAATGGCCTTGATATGTAATTAATGTGAAGTTACTGACAGAGGTGATGTAACAAGACCATGGGGAGTTCATCTTGTTACGGAGACAGCTTGTAAAGCACAAGGTTTGCACAGGAACCAACAACTTCTCCCAAAATTAGTCAAATAATTTAAATGACAAAATGTCCATTCCAGATTCCTGCAATATGGAAACCTATACTAACATATATTTTGCAGTCCCTTTTGTCATATATGCGCCATATACAAATGGAGACCCCGTCTATTGGGATTGCCTTTGGGATAAAGTTTTTCTGTAAAGCAGAATCATGGCTGGAGAGGGTGATGGTTGGGCATGGTCAGGATATTTAGATGCAGGGCAACTATGGGATTTTTGGAAAATGAAAGCTTAGCTAAAACTGCATAAACCAAAACCATAAGTAGAATACACTTGAATGTTTCCTTCAGAATTGTAAATTAAGATAAGGTTATATCACAAAAATTGAAATGAAGGATAAAGTATAGATAAAGGGGCCACCTACTTGTGGTGTAAATAGGTTGCAAATTTTGTAAAATTTAGACTTTTGCCTGCCTGTGCCCTTTTCCACTGTGGTGAGAATAGAGAGTGCGGCGCGGGTAGGGAAGTGGGCGGGCCGATAGGCTGGGCTCATTTATCATTTTTCATAGTGGTTTTTTATGTGGAAAATAGCTTAAAAGGAATCTGTCACCCCCTATTTTGGACTATTATCTACAGCAGGGGTGCACAACATTTTCTGGTTGGGGGCCACATTGTCAGGCTGAACCAATGACAAGGGCCAAAAATAAAATTTAAAGGGGTATTATCAACTGACATACTGTATTTATGGCATATTGTACATACAATATATACCATTAATATTGAGTTACAGTTCCAGGACTCCCATCTAATGGAAGAATACTTGAAAAATACATGTGTGCAGCCACATGACACAGATCTACATGTCTGATACCAGATGGTTGGGGGCCGCACAGAATGGCATCAAGGGCCGCAGGTTGTGCACTCCTGATCTACAGTAATAGTTGAGTAGTACTGCAGATATGGAGTCCATATCAATACTTTTTTATTTTCCTACTGCCCCTGGTTTCTCTGTTGTCAGGACTGCTGTGCTGTTCTAACATAATGGAGAGGACTCATGGGCGCATGCATGGCAGTCCTGACAATGTATTTCAGTGCAGCTATTAGTGCTGACAGCGGGCGAACAGGAGGTAGTTGGAAAATAAAAAATAGTGACCTGGACTCTATATATGCAGCAATACTCATGTATTACTGTAGATATTGGTCCAAAATCGAGGTGACAGATTCCCTATAAATCGAAGCCAGCAAGAGGGCTGGTGTCGAGTTATACCCGTCGCATGGGCTGCTTGACAAAGCGGCAAACTTATGTACTCAATATAACTTTGGTGCTTCCTTTGGCAGTGCAGAGTGACTCGAGACCAGCATAGAAAAAGTCGGTCTTAATAAATGCCCCCTGCATAAAATATGTCAATATTTCATCTTATGTTATTTTCACGAAAAATATACTGACATTCTGACATTTGAATAGTCACATTTTGTTTAACCCTTTAATGGTCTCTCTTTAACAAACCTACATTAAGGATTTCAGATGGCTGTTTTCTGAACAACTTACCATTCATGGCTGATCTGTGATTACCAGCCAAACTAAGGCTAGGTTCACATCACCCATTTTCCGTTCTTCTGATGTGTCCTCCATCCATGTGGAGGACCTTTTCTCTCATCTATAATAATGGATCTCAGACAGAAATTGCTAAAATGGATGCAAAATGAGCAGAAGAATGGAAAACGAAACGTTAATGTGAGTCTACCCTAGGACTACATGTCCCGAATGGTGAAAAAAGTGGCCATTAAAAACAGATGCACTATCAGTTTTTTATGGCCATTTTTCTACCATTTTCTCATCCATTTTCTGGCCATTTTATATGGCCATTTTGCATCCATTTTTCATGGCCATCAAAAATGTATGAATTTTATTGGTGTCTTCTACTAAAATCCCAAACCCTGCAATATAAATAATGCCCCCAATAATGGCCCCCATCAGTAATAATGTCGCCCACAGTGGCCCTAGCAGTAATAATGTCCCTTATAGTGACCACAGAAGTAATAATATCACCCATAGTGGCCCCAGCTGTAATAATGTCCCTCATAGTGGCCCCAGCAGTAATAATGTCCCCATATTGGACCATAATGCCCCCCAAAGTGGTCCTTAGCTATAATGTTTGTTTTTAGCAGGGAAAAAAATCACTCACTGTCACGACAGGGAAACAAGGGATAGTGTGCCCTGTCTGAACCCCACCTCTTTCCCTGCCTACTTACAGTAGATGCCCTAGGCGACAAAACTGTAACTTGGAGACGGTCCCTATGCTGAGTACGTGCACAGGGTAGGGAAGGGAACACAGGGAAAGACGAACACAGACAGAAACAAACACAATAGCAGAATCGTCAGCAAGCCAAGTCAAGAACAGGAGGTCACGTCAAATACCGAGGGGAATCACAAAAGCGTAGTCTAAGTCCAAAGCCAAAATCCAATATACCAATAATCCAAAAGCAAGGTCCAACACACAGCACTGATCTCAGAAGACTAATCACAGGCATCTGAGTGAGGCAGTTGCCATCTTTAAATAGCCCGCCCAGGATCATGTGATGTGGCCAGCATCACATGACCTGAGGCGGAGCAAGCTGTCCAAACAATATGTAAAGTAGCCATGTGGTGTGATCAGCACCACATGGCTAAACCCAAACAGAGAATTAACTCATGAAGTGCTGGCTGACAAGACCAGCACTTCAATTCCCTATTGCTCGTCTTTAGGGGGGCGGAGAGGTCCGGCGACGTCGTGCAGAGGGAGCGCGACGCCGACCTCGCGTGACACTCACCTCATCCACGTGCAGAGGCAGTAGCTCTTCTCTTGATTCTGAAGGACCTGCCAAAGGTGATGTTATCATGTTGAGCGCAGGTCCTTTAGAAGGTCCTTCAAAATCAAGAGAGCAGTGCATGCAAGTGGATGAGGTGAATGTTTTTTTAACCCCTAAAAGGTCATATTGTACTAGTGTACCTGTTTTTAATGGCCATTAAACTGGTGAAAAAATTGGTGAAAAAAATGGGTGAAAAAAATCAGTGGCCAGTTTAAGGTACAATAGTTTTTTAAACTGTTTTGCAGCAGTTTGATAATAAATAGTGATATCTTTGAAAGGACCTTTTGTAATAGTGTGATAAAATGGGAAATGGGAAATATGGGAAATATAAATTTAGGAACTGGTCTTAGTTCTATTTCAAAACATTAATATTTTCCTTCAGGTACTATAGATGTGAAGAGAAGATGTATGTGTAATATTAGTGTTTACAGGGTGCATTCCAAACATTATTCTCCTACATGAGTTAGGCTACTTTCACACTTGCGTTGTTAATTCAGGTACTGAGAGCCGACAGAGGATCTCTATACCTGAATTAAATTGATCCGTTTTGATTTTGCACATCAGGATGCATCTGTTCTGTTAGGATGCAGTTGTGTGATATCAAAACTTAAAAAAAACGCATCAGGCACTAAATACATTGAAAGTCAATGGGTAACGGATCCATTTTTTTAGTCTCCTAAAAAAACTGATCACCATTGACTTAGGCTAGTTTTACACCTGCGTCAGGGGACTCTGGCAGGCTGTTCTGGCGGGTGAATAGCCCGCCGGATCCGTGCTGCTGCAGGTGCACGGGTGGGGCTGGTTTTTCGTGCTGCGGCCGGATCCGTGGCCCGCCCCCATTACAGTGAATGGGGCCGGAGCGTAGTTCCAGGTGCACTTGCGGGCCTGAACAGATCTCTTTCCATTCAGAATGCATGGGGAGAAAACTGATCAGTGTGAAAGTAGCCATACTCTGTCAGCTTCCTGTTTTACAATATGCATGCTCCTTGTCCTTTCCTTACAAAATTGCAACAATATATCCATAGCTTTTGTTTCTAGAGATTTGTGCAATATGTTATAAAGAAGTAAAGTTTGCTTCACAAATGTAAATAGTTAAAAAGTGAAATAAAACAATGGTTAGCCATAGACATAAAGTACGCTGGTAATGTAACAGTAATAAAGGTACAATGGAGCTAATGGAGATATGGAAACAGAATGTTCCTCTATCAAGCTATTTGATTTACTTTGAATAAACAGAGTGTAAATCATTCATATGTCCTACTGCAATACTAAAGCCACGTTCAACTTACATGTGACCAGAACCAGACCAGTAAGGAATGAAGAAAACTTGGAGCTGGAATGTGTGTCCTGGGAAGTATTACCAACTTTTCCACTGTATAGTATATAATGGGATGGCTCTGCTATGGAATACAATATTGTCAGTAATTATTTTGAAGGAGCATTTATGAAGATTATACCTAAATTAAACCTGTTATCCATTTGCCCTCACTTAAGATCTATGTTTGGGTTATGCCTAAACTGGTTGTTTATTTGGAAAACTGGCATTAACTCTTAGTCACCAGCCTGTTTTAGGCCTTACTGACAGAGCAATTGTCTTCATTTTTTCACTTTTTTATTTTCCCGTCTATGTAGCCGTATGAGGGCTTGTTTATTTTTGTTGCAGGACAAGTTATAGTTTTGAATTGTAGCATTTTGGGGTACACATAACTTACTGATTAACTTTTATTAACTCTTTCTGGGAGGGAGATGGGAAAAAGCAACAATACTGTCACTGAGTTTTTATTCTCTGGGTCAGTAAGATTACAGTGATACCAAATGCAAATAGTAATCAACCCCCGCTTACTAGTAGGCACCTATAACTTCTTGTGGGGTATTGGTGCTCATATCAGTTGGATGCTAGTTTTAATATTAATATTCCAAACCCACCGATACCTATTGCGCCAACTGCAATAGAAATAAAACTCCCACAAAGAAACTTCTGTGCCTTATTCCGATACATACAATTTAGTACAATGTTCTAAAGTGATCAAAAATAGTCTACTACAGTCACTTGTCTTGTTTGTATTTATATTTGTAGCGATCCTGGACCAGATCCCTGACGAAGGAGACCGAGTTCTCTGAAACGCATTTTTATTCTGGTTCCCAGAGGCCGCCATACATGTGTGACGTCACACCAACACTTCGGGAATCCCGTTCTGACTTGTAAGACACGGCGTCGCCCTGTGCTGAAACAGAAGACGCGAGTAGTATTAAGCATTGGAGCTCATTGGCAGGACTAAACTACAGGATCGCTAAATTATATGTATCGGAATAAGGCACAGATGTTTCTTTGTGGGAGTCTTATTTCTATTTATATTGCAGTTGGCGCAATAAGTATCGGTGGGTTTGGAATATTGATATTAAAACTAGCATCCAACTGATATCAGCACCAATACCCCACAAGAAGTGATAGGTGCCTACTAGTAAGTGCGGGTTGATTGCTATTTATTGTTGTATATTCACCACATAAAGTACGGGCAGGTTACTTTTATTTCAACCCAGCAGCTACACAGAAGGCAATAGGAAAATTATATAGAATGAATCATCAAAAATTCACTTTGGCGAATAATCGATGAATTTATGACAAGATTCGTTCTTAATATAAATTTATTCGGTCGAATTTGCGCTCAAAATTTTTTGCGAACATTACTGCACAAATTACGAACATACAGTCTAAGCGTTGTTAAAAGTATGCTACTGAACTGAATACGTAAGCATTAGCATAAAAAGTGTGTACGAATCCTTAGCGTACTATTGACTTGCAATTGTGTCATACGCACACACGCACGAGGCTAGGCTGCGGCGTACAGTCCTCAGAGGCAGTCCATATGAGGTAGAAAAGTAAGGTGCTCACTGTTAGTTATCTGGCTAAGTGCATAATTTACTAAAAACACCATTCAATAAGTGCATAATAGGACACATTGCAGTACCTGAAAAAGAATACACACAAGGGGGAAAGTGTTTGAACATTGCTGAACCTGTAAAAACATTATTGCTATGCTAAAATACAGCAAAGACATAATTATGCAAACTTTTTAGTACAATCAATTTCACATTTGCAAGCATAATAGGCTCAGATATACGTTTGAGTCTCTCCTCATGGCTGCTTAGCATAAAACACTGGAACACAGTCCAAAATTCAATTGTAATCCACGTGAGGTAATTTTGTAATGGAAACAGGTAACGTGTAATCCACATGGATAATATAAAATAGCAGCAAATAGAGAACCCTTTTTGCAGGGGACTCCCAAATAACCTTAAAAGGGGGGGGCGAAGGAAAATAGGCGCACTTAGGCGCAACTGGGAATTTTCTGCAGAATGGGGGGGGGGAGTCCTGACAAGCTATGGCCATCTGGGTGAGTCAAACAGGGGGCAATAAAAACAACATAAACTAGGAACAAGTGTCAACTAGCTCTCACCCGGGCACACGACAGGTGCAGTCCATGTTGTGGCTCCCATAGGTCCAGAGATGTCCTTCAAATCAGCCAGTAGAAGGGTTCCTCAGATGAGGGACCTGAAGTCCTCCTCGCTGGAACTGCTGCTGAATGACATTAGAGGACGCTCCTGCCTCCTGTAGGCCAAGCTGGCTGCCGTGGTTGAGCTCCACTGCCCTCTTCTGCCAGAAGTCGGACTTGTCCGGGTGGTGGTCACTCTGGTGAGCGCTGCAGCCACTTGCGCCTTCACTTTTCTGGATACTCCTGCAGGGACAGCAGGGGCAAGGACTTCTAGCTGCAGCGGTTGAGACAAGGTTGCACCCAGGGAAGAACCCCCAGCTCCTCTGGCTGCTGCTGACTTCATTTTCCAGGGTAGTTGGTACTGGATCACCATGGACTGTAAAGTAAAGCATGATGTCATCAGCTGACCCAGCTGAAAGGACTGTGGTGGTGGTGATGGCAATCCAGGGATCAGAGACACCGGCTATGGCTGTGGCTTCTCCCTGAAACGGAGGGTGTCATCTGGTGACTCCTGTAGGCAGCACACGAGTCCTGCACCTGCTGGTTCCTCCGGCCAAACTTCTGGTGGTGATGTAGGTACCAGGGGCTTAGACAATAATGTAACCCCGGTAGCAAAGGGGCCTTTCATGGGGGTATATTCCACCTGATCCCCCACGCATAGGCTGTGACAGGGTTGGGGCAGGTACGGCCGTTTCACAGACCTGCGGCCCACAAAGTACTCCTTGCCGTCCTCGTCGTCCGCAAGGAAGCCTCAGCCTCGCTCCACTGAAAACCATAGGACGGTTCCCTTACGCCATTCCAGTGTAGGGTCTCCCGGCCTCGGATGGTCCAGTACTTGGATGACCCAGTCCTCCACCGCATTCTTGTAGTCCCATAGGGTCTGGGCATGGGCCGTTACTGATGCAGGCACAATGGGATTCTGCCGCATGGAAGGTGTTGTTGTTCTCCTCCTGGGCGGCAGAGTGGACGCCCCAGCCGCCTCCGCCGCACCAGCCAGCACGGCGAACATCGAGTCAGGAGCTGGTGGGATTCTCTTGGCCAATTTTGACACTGTGATCTCCTTTGAACTGGATGGTGGGTCGGGGTACTCGCTACCAAACACCATCTCTCCCCACTTTGGTCGCAGTTGTTTCGCCATGCTGTGGTATCTTGTTCACCGCTGGCTTGAACTGGAGGGGAGGGGGGAGTAATGAGGGAGGAGTCTTCACTCCCTATATGTGCAAATAGTTATTTCCCAGTGGGCCGGGCTGGTTTTTTCCGCTTCTGAGGGGGGTGTATCTTCACTTTCCCGCTCTTGAGGGGGCGTATCGTTATTTTCCCGCTTATGGGGACGGGGGGGGGCAAGAATAATGCGTACGTAGCGTATGTAGCGTTAGCGTTCAAAATTTTAAGAACATTTACGAAATAGGAAAATGGAGGATTCATAACGAATCTACAAAGAGGCAAATAGATTCGCTCATCTCTAATTTATATATAAAAGAATCTATACTGATAGCATATTTGCTACAGCACACTCAAAATATTAAGTAGCGCAGTATTGGAGTGTTATTTAAGTTATGTAGTTATGTGACCAAATGCATATAACTTTTATTAAGTCTTACTACTTTGGCAAAATAAAAACCCCCTTTTTAATAGAATAATATGATTTTGCATTGCTGCATCCTAAGATCCAAAACTTTACTTTAGCTGCCTCCTCATGAAGTCCATTGCTACAGAGTTTCAGCTAAAGATCTCATTAGCTGTATTCAGGATCATAATCCCTGACAAGTAGAGCAGAGAGGAGGATGAGGCAGCTCTTTAGCTCAGTGCTGTGAAGTAACGTCCTGCTGTGTGATTAGGACAGGTTTTGTGTGTGCTAATAGGACAGCGACCATTTTATTTTCCCTGATGATTACTTCCTAGACAAAATGACAAAAGTACTTTCAGTAATTCTATTTTGTTAATTCAAGGAGAAACCCTTTATGGCTAGTTTCACATCTGCGTCACGGAGATCAAAC
The DNA here is from genome assembly GCA_900303285.1 of Rhinella marina. Taxonomy (NCBI): domain Eukaryota; kingdom Metazoa; phylum Chordata; class Amphibia; order Anura; family Bufonidae; genus Rhinella; species Rhinella marina. The sequence continues at coordinate 23,723 of ONZH01021387.1, forward strand.
AGCCTTATCTGTCAGAGAATGCCGGGAATCAGCCGGACACAATACGCAGCATGCAGTGGTTTGTGTCAGGCTGATTCTCTGCATTTTTGCCGGATTATGGCCGGATCTCCGCCGGACCCCATTATATTTGATTGGGCCAGTGAGTATACCGTTTGCATGTGGCAGTGCCGGATCCGGAGAATTATGGCAGTCTGTTCTCTGCCGAGCCAGTCTTCTGGAATACATGCTGCAGATGTGAAACTTGCCTAAGGCTTGGTGATTTTTATTTTTTTATTTTTTTACTTTTTCAAGAAATTGATAAAAACAACACATACTGTACATATATGTTTTAGGCAGGTGTGGAAAATGCTGTAAAGTAAGAATGATTTAAAAAATAGAAGATTACAGACATAACAAAAATGCAAAGTGAATGAGCAAAAATGTAAATCAAATCAATATTTGTTATGACCAACTTTGACTTCAAAACAGCGTTAATTCTTCTAGTTACACTTGCACACAGTTTTTGAAGTTACTCATTTATGTTGAGATCAGGGCTCTGTGGGGCCACAGCATTGATTCCCGGACTCCTTGTTCTTTATGCTGAAGTCTTCTTAATGACATTGGCTGCATGTTTGAAGTTGTCCTGCTACAAAATAAATTTGGAACCAATCAACTGCCTTCTATTACAGCCAAATATTTAAAATTTTGAGCACCAGTAGCCTTTTTCCTGCATCCCAGTTACTTTCTTTCAGTGCATAGTTGAGTTGCTTAGTCTTGTTTCCTTGCTAAATGTATGGCTTTTTTTAATTAAATTCTTCCATGAAGACCACTTCTGGCCAGACTTCTCTGAACAGTAAATGGGTCTGACTTAGTCCCACTGGTTTCTGTAATACGTTCTGAGCTGGCAGCACAGCTGAACATCTTCTGATTTAGAAGGGAAGTAAGCATGATTGGTCTTTCATTTGCTGGACTAAATTTGCTTGGCCGACCACTGCATCTAGGTCAGGGTTCCTCAACTCCAGTCCTCAGGACCCACCTGCCGGTCATGTTTACAGGATTTCCTTAGTATTTAGCAGGTGATATAATTAGTGTCAGTGTATCCGGACTTACCACAGGTATTCATTCTGTGGGATCTTCTCAAATTATTACCAGTAGGTGGGTCCTGAGGACTGGAGTTGAGGAACACTGATCTAGGTCCTCAACGTGTTCAGGATTAATTGTGTTCTCAATACTGAGAAACCCATTGTGCAATACCATCAGGTGTGTGTCTAAATTCAATTTATTTCTGCAGCAGGACAATAGCCCCAAACATACAACCAACGTCATTAAGAATTAGCGTTACCATAAATAAAGAACAAGGAGTCCTGGAAGTGATGATATGGCCTTCACAGAGCCCTGATCTCAATATGCATTTTGTTAATTGATAAAAATAACCTATTAATACTTCTATTTTTTAGCACTCCTATGTTGCAGCATTTTATTTTACACCTGCCTAAAAAATTTCCATAGTACTATATATATATATATATATATATATATATATATATATATATATATATATTTATATATAACGGCAAATCAGTGTATTGTACAAAAAATGAAAATTACGTGGAAAAAAGTTAGTACTGGATATATTCACAAAGGGCATTAATAATATGACAGAGCTGCATCTCCACTATACTACAGTGATGCATTTTACCCAAGGATGAGCATTTTAATACGCTTCAAATTATCTCCAACAAATACAATACAATATACATATACAATACAATACAAATAGACACAATATAAATATTTTTTATAACATATTATATAAATTATATTTAATATCGATTTACATGCTGGATCTAAAATAATCTAAACTGTACATTTCTGTTTGTGGCTTAGTACATTCTACTCTAATATTTCAGCACTGTAGCACCATGTGAGGAAAACATGTTGTGTTGAGAACCTGTTTGCAATGTCTTTGTCCCATAATAATGTGCTGATGTAATCACATTCTCAATAAATTTGGTTTACATATTCTTTTATGCCAACATATGCACACTTCTTTTCTTGTTTGTCTTGGGGTATAAATATTTAGAAGCAGTGCTAAGCCGAAGACCAGAGCATTCCTAATTAATTCGAGATGGCTACATGAATATGCTGATAGCGCTTACTGCAGAAGTTAATAATGAAATGCCTGTCATCTGTGTCCTACTCTTCCTGTTACATGCTGATGTTCGGAGGGGGGAGGGTGTTAAAAGCACAGAGAAAAATCATAAATACAGACATAAGCAAGGCTATTAAACCACTCCTTGATGTTATTCTTCCATCCTCTAACCATTTTATCTCTGGCTCAACACAATCTAAACAATCTGTCACCAAGAGGTATAAATGAGCAGAGTGCTATAAACGAATAAAAGCATAAAGGGTTGATTATGTAAGGACTCCCATTCACAAAAACACCATAATAAAGTTTATTAATCTAAGGCAAAAGAGCATTAAATCATAGCAGATCACTGCCTGTATTCATACACACTTATAGCTGCGACTATAAATAAGAGCAATGATTCCATATCATATCGGCGTTTAAGCGTTAAAGATATGATATTTTAAGTGGGTTCAAAGAGAATAATAAATTGGCCTGGTAGCTGTTAATCGATTGTAAGAATGAATAATCAATGACAAGCTGTCAGTTGTATGCCATTGGGGAAATCAGGCAAGATCTAAATCATTGTATTGGCATGAAAACATTGTGTCTCACATGCATTTATGGAATCAGAAACATGATAATTCCCTAGAAAGCCATGTTCACCAATTAATGCCAATTAAAAGAATCCCATTGATGGTGATTTAAACATACTGGAACCTTGTTCTTTTAACACAGTCTTGTCTGACATGAGGGAATTTACATTTGTGATACAGCAGGAGATGGGAGAATTTATTGTGTTAGCACTCTTAGTTTAGTTTTCAACCAGGCCTATTTACAGTACGCATGGAGTATGGAAGTTCTCCACATGTTTTGGTGGGCTTCTTCCAGACATGCCAGTCAACACAGATGCTAGGTCAAACACAGTTTGTGCGTGTCTCATGTAGCTTACTTTAGACAGTAAGCTGCATTTATAAAAGTACTGGTATGACTCAAGTGTACAGACGTTGAATTGAGTGTTAGGGGGTTTGTAGTTTTGAATGTCTTATTTCTGTGTTCTTTAGTGATTTTCATTTTTCCTGTGTAACTTGTATATTTTATGTTATATACCAGCTTTACAAGATTCTCATTGAGAGGGCTTGATGCTTGTTTGTACAATGATTAGTTGATCTCTATTATTACAAAAACATAACAATTATACCGATTTCTGAATTTAATGAGCAGCTGTCAGCAGGATCAAGACTCATTTTGCCTGATAGGGTTGATCCTGACAATTAAAATGATACCCGTCTTGTGAAAATTGGTTGCAGTTTTCCTGAGGAAAAAAAGACATTATTTGTACAAATAATCAGCAGGATCAATCCATACCTGAAAGTATACCTGGATTAATAAGGTAGATCCGGCTGACAGGTGCTCTTTCAAAATTGTTGACAGGGCTAAGTAGGAGCCTTGGATAGCAGGACATGCATACATTTTGTTGAACTTTTATTATCAGGAGTAGATAAAATATGAAGTTTTATTTTTCTAGATTCTGCTCCTGCAAGTGTCCAGGGCGGGGCATGACTGTGAAGTACAGTCTGTATTGAGATGCTTCAGAAGTCCCTCACCTTTGCTCTGAATGACAGCTGTAGTATTCTTCTTGTTTTGATATAATTTATGTTTGAATGTAATTAGAGTTGAGCAAACCTGCTTTTTGGCAGATTCGAGTTTGGGCTTAGGGTTTAAGTGATTTATGTAATGGATTCCTTTTGGCAGGTTCGCTCAACTCTAAATGTAATAATCACTCAGCTCAGCACCTGGAGACAAAAATTTTAATTTAGTATATTAGCGCGCTTATTAATTATGGCTCACTTAGTAAAACAGATATATACGGTGAGAGCAAAAATTGGAGAGAGTGGAGTCTGGTACAGAAACAGCAGTTTCCTCTTAGTTACGTCCTTCCCACTGGCCAATGTGTACCACATTGAAAATGGAGATGCACTTGGTTGCACTATTACCCGACTGGTGTTATGGTGTGGTATGGAGCAACTCCTGAATAATGTCCAGGAAATGAGACAGAGAGTGATCAGGTTTAACTCATGGTTTACTTGAAACAAAGTAATGGTTATACATTTGTCACATGAAGGTTCACAAAGGCTTTGCGGTTATACAACCAATACACAGAATTCCGGTACTTTTTCAGAGAACTTTTTACGACAAGTGGCCATGGCTTCTTCACTGTGGGTTTCTCGTACAATATCTGGCAAATAGCTTAACTCTAATCTTTAAGTCTGCAGTGACCGTCTAATGGCTGGTCTGTTGCTGCCTTAAGGTCTTCATTTATATCAGTCTGTTGTTGCAGGAGTCCTCACCCTCAGTAGGCTTCCATACAGGGGTGGATTAAGGATCCCATGGGCCCTGGGCAGTTTATAATGCATGGGCCCCTGCCCCGCCCCCACACTCCACCCCTGCCCCGCCCCCACATGCTCCACCCCTGCCCCGCCCCCCCACACATTTTGCATCCTTAAAAAAAAATGGTAAAAACACAGCATAAGGCCTTGCTGGGTAACCTATTTAACCCTATGCTGCATCAATATAGGCTATCTTTACATAAAAGCAGGATAGGGTTAAAATAGTTTTTAACCCCATGCTGCTTGTATCTAAAGATAGCCCTTAGGCTATATTAGTTATTGATGCAGCATAGGGTTAAATAGGTTACCCAGCAAGGCCTTATGCTGCCTCAGTATGGTAAAAGCACAGCATAAGGCCTTGATGGAAACATATAACCATATGCTGCTTAAATGATGCATGCAGAACTTTTCTGTCCAGTCTTTTTAACAGAATCTGTGACCCAAACGCAAATGTGAATGGATTGTATTAGACGTATAGCATCAGATGTCTGTTTAACACACAAATACAGAGCAAGAACCAAGATCACTACATACACACAGCACCAAACCAAACCCATAAGTCAAATACAGCTCCAGAACCAAGTTCTCTACAAAAATACAGCACCAGAACCAAGTTCTCTACATAAATACAGCACCAGAACCAAGTTCTCTACATAAATACATCACCAGAACCAAGTTGTCTACATAAATATACTATACTATATATCTGTACACAGTGCATCTATTATACCTTGTACCTCACATATCAGTACACTGCTGTATATACTATATATGTATACACACTGCATCTATTATACCTTGTACCTCACATATCAGTACACTGCTGTATATACTATATATCTATACACACTGCATCTACTATAATTTTATAATACATGAGGTATATACAGATATATAGTATATACAGCAGTGTACTGATATGTGAGGTATGAGGTATAATGTAGTGTGTACAGATATATAGTATATACAGCAGTGTACTGATATGTCAGATACGGCGTGTATTAGATGTAGTGTGTACTGATGTGTGAGGTATAATAGATGCAGTGTGTACAGATATATAGTATATACAGCAGTGTACTGACATGGGAGGTGTGATGTATAAATTACACCTCGTGTCTCACATGAGTACACTGCTTTGTATACTATATACCTGTACACACTGCATGTGTTATACCTTGTACCTCACATGAGTACACTGCTGTATATACTATATATCTGTACACACTACATTAGGGACAGTATTAGAGTTCAGTATTAGGGTTAGTGGGTCCAGGGTTAGAGGTCAGTACCGGGGTAGGGGTCAGTACTAGGGTTAGGGATAGGACAGGGCCAGTATAAGGGGGGTGAGACAGGTTCCAGTATTTGGGGGGTGAGACAGGGCCAGTATCAGGGTTAGGGGTCCAAGGTTAGAGGTCAGTAACAGAGTAGGGGTCAGGGGCCAGTACTAGGGTTAGGGGTCAGTCAGGGGCCTGTATTATACTGTATACTATACAGCATAGTGTACGGATTATACTGTATACTATACAGCATGGTGTATGGATTATACTGTATATTATACAGCATGGTACAGGGATTATACTGTATATTATACAGCATGGTGTACGGATTATACTGTATATTATACAGCATGGTGTACGGATTATACTGTATATTATACAGCATTGTGTACGGATTATACTGTATATTATACAGCATGGTGTACGGATTATACTGTATATTATACAGCATGGTGTACGGATTATACTGCATATTATACAGCATGGTATACGGATTATACTGTATATTAAACAGCATGGTGTACGGATTATACTGTATATTATACAGCATTGTGTACGGATTATACTGTATATTATACAGCATGGTGTACGGATTATACTGTATATTATACAGCATGGTGTACGGATTATACTGTGTATTATACAGCATAGTGTATGGATTATACTGTGTATTATACAGTATAGTGTATGGATTATACTGTACATTGTATAGCATGGTACAGGGATTATAATATATACTGTACAACAAATGCATGGCTGTTACACCATGCTGGACAATATAACCCCTGCGCCACACTGTACAATATACAGTATGTACAGTGTATGCATATACCCACACACACACCTACATACACATACATATACCCACACACATACATACACGTACATACATATACCCACACACATACATACACGCACATACATACATACATGAAACACATAAATACTTACTGTTACTTGTCCCTTGTCCTGACGCCACTCTGGAGGGGGCTGGGCCTTGGTCTTCTTCTTTCCCCTCTTGCCGCGCTGCACAGGTCCTTCCCTGTCCAGGACCAGCAGCGCAGCATGAGGGAGGAGGCGGGGCCAGCTGGGAGCGCACAGGAGCGCTCTCAGTATGTTAGGGGGGGCCTAAAAGTTGAGTGGGCCAGGAGAGGACCGGAGCGCAGGGACGCATCTTAATGATGCAGAGTAGGGGGCGGGGCCTCCCGTGCGCTCCGGGCCCCCCTGTGCCGCGGGCCCCATAGCAGTGGCGTGGTCTGCCGACTGCCTATGGGCAGTACGCCACTGCTTCTTAATGTGATTATAATGGGGGCAATCCGGCCTGTGCCCCCCCAGGAGGCTGGGCCCCGGGCGGTTGCCCATATTGCCCTCATTATAATCCGCCTATGCTTCCATATCTTTATCGCTAGGCTGAGACTCCACATCATGGCATGGCATGAGCAACCTGCTGCAATCTCAATCTCAATCTCAACTACTCTATCTGGGTGTGCCCTGCTTTATCACCTATTCCTCCTCCTTTATGGAAGAACAATTCAGCCCTTACGAGGAAAACACATGAGGGAAGGAACCACCCTATAGATGCATCATCATAACATGTGAGTCAGCAGCAATATACATGATTAAAACATAGGAATACAGATAAAGGGTGGCCCACGAAAAAGTATCCAACCTCCAGTGACAGTATTACAAAATGAACGAGCAAGTGGAATTTGATCTGAATTTGATCTGAATTTCAGGGTAAATTAGATTTGCTGCGAAGTCAAATTTCCTCGTGCTTCGTGGTAGTGAATCGATTTAACCTGAAATAGTGTAAAACACAAAAAAAATCATACTTACCTCCTCCATTTGCTCGCGACGGGCTGGCCGCCACCATATTAATTGAAAATCTCGGCCAAAATCCTGTGCGTGACAATGTTATCTTGGGCCATGCGAGATTAATTTTTTTTTCTGCTAATTTTACACAGTTTTTACTCTCAGATGCCGTGACCATGAACACGGCATCTGAGGGGTACATTTATGGGGAGCAGCGCTATTGCAGATCCCTGTCATTGCACTTTGTAACAAAGTAATTAGTCACAAAGCGATTTTTTTTGTACAATTTGGCGAAGAAGCCAAATCTAACTTTCCAAAACTTCACTCATCTCTAGTCGCTATCAGTCGAAGACATTCAATCTCCAGTAAAGAGTAACTTCTGGAGTACTATGCATAGAAGCCATTTCATGGTTTCTGGCTTATATTTATTTTACTCAGAATAGAAAAGAAGACTTCATTCAGTTCTTGTCTGTGCATTAAAAAGTCATACTCTTGTGGAATGGGAAATAATGACAGCAAAATAAACTGCATTAGACTGTTTCACTGTCTAGGTAAATTACTGAACAAGATATTCATTGATCTTTCATATTCCCAGGACAGTAACACAGTCACTTTACTTAAATTATGTAAATTTCAGAAAAGGTCAAAAACAACTGAAGTTCTGCCGACACAGTTCCCATGCTAAAGCATTTACTTGTACAGTAAATCTTCCATTGACTGACAAACCAGCAAATTCATGATGCAGAAGCATTTATATATTGTATATTTATGAGCATATAATTTAATATACAAAATGGCTGATAATCAGGTGCAGATTGGCCATACACCCAACAGGGAAACTTCCTGCTGGGCCAATGCCCAGAGGTCCACTTGGGACTACTCACAGTCGCCAGCCAGGTACGTAACAAACTGATGTTCCTTGAGTTAATTAACACTGGGGGTGTCAAGAACCTATGTATCTGTCCGGTAGCCACAGGTGCCCTCTTGACTCCCGAATTCAACTGTATTGCCATCCTGAGGCAACTGGAGTAAGAGGATGTAACATGGGAGCTGGCGCTGGTCACCACAGAGGGGCAGCTTCTGGGAAGGTATTTTGTACTGCTGGAGAATTATTTTGTGCTGCATTGTGGTATTTGGTTCTGCTTGGTCAATATTTTGTGCCACAATATGGTATTTAATAAATGACCCCCCAAAGTTCCTAAAGAAGCTAGTTCTCTAGTGAGACCAGTATGTTTAAGCTCTCATGAACATGGACACAGAACCATAGGCTCTACAGCAGGGATGGCCAACCTGCGGCTCTCCAGCTGCTGTAAAACTACAATACCTACCATGCACTGCTGTAGGCTGATTGTTGTAGGCAGTCTGGGCGTGCTGGGAGTTGTAATTTTGCAACAGCTGGAGAGCCGCAGGTTGGCCATCCCTGCTCTATAGGGTGGTATATCTGTAAAGAAATTCTCCTCAGGATTAGTGTCTGTAGCAAAGGTGACAATACCTCTGTAGTGTTCTGGAGCAAGGCTATTTTGGATGTTTGTGGGCACCTTCCTCTATTGCTGCAGCGGAAAGCCATCATCTCATTTTGTTGAATTTCATTTTGTATAATATAAAGTTAGTTTGGACTGTTATTGCACTGTATTTGCACTGAATTGTGGAAAGGGTTAATGCACAGCCAGTTCATACTAATAGACTTTGGGAATTTCCAGCGTGTGAACTGAGAAGCTAGTAATTTTCCACCGCTGTTATAAAGGACTATGCAGAGCTGAGCTTTGGAGAGAAAATTCAGACGCAGTGTACTTTTGATCATCTGGTTTAGGTCTGTCAGACTGTTGTTTATGACTAAAAACTGCTTAGTCTTTCCCATTGCTTTGTACAAATACAAATCTATGGCAGCCTTGAATTGCAAAATTGTTTCTTTTAGGCTGTGCTTCTCTAGCTTCACCCCTCTCACTTGAAGGTTCTAGATCAGCTAGAATCTGTATCAAAGTAGAGCAGTCAGAGCCACTAACTGTCTGCAGATAGGGACAAGTGTATAGTAGGAGAGACTCTGCAAGACTGCATGCGTGACCAGAAGAAGAAGATGCTGATATATGTATATCTGCCACACACCCTGGGTCACCATTCATTTGACCAAGAAGTGAGCCAGATGACTGATCTAAAGACCCTGGTCCACCAGCCCTTTTGCCAAGCTAACAGCTTTCTAAGAAAGAGAGGGATAGCTAGGTCTGGTCTTAACTCAGCACAGAACCTTCTGAGAAGAGAAGGAGAAGCCAAATTGGTAATTATCTGTATTGCTTTGCCCTTGAGTTCCTCCAGTGAAGAAGCCGACTGGTTTATTGCAAACCCTGACTCTCTAGACTTTTCTCCCATTGGGGAACATCTTACTGCCCCCTCTAGAGAGCAGCAACATGTGTTTACACATCAACGGTGTCCAGGGAACCCAGCATAGCGTTGGTTGCCATCTCAAACCCGATCACTGCCCCTCCATACATACAGACTCTGAAAAAAGAATCTATATGAAATAGGATACATATGATGGGGCTCTATGTACCTTTATGGCAGATCTTAAAAAACAGAGCTGTAATGAAGCTGTATGTATGAGCACTTGCTTAACTATATTAACCTCTCCTCAGTAGGCAGCTGCTGCTACTGGGAAAAAAAGCTGCAGAGAAGCAGCTGCCTGGGATTGAGTGTAATCGTAATAGGTCCTCTACATCCCCTTGACTTCCTGTATCTGGTCAAAATACTTTTTGAGCATTGCAGTATACTTTATCAGATACCTATCTGTAGATGGTAGCAGTTGAAGCACGTGCAGAAAGTAATATTCTCAACACATTGTTCTGTTAAGGTTTTCATGAAAAACCTTATTTCTTTTTTTTGGGGGGATGCAGAAAATAATGCCATGTATACAATCTATTGTATCAATTTTAAGTAACATAATAATGTATAAAAGTAACAAATGCAATAAAATGATAGGGTTACCATTGATACTTAAGTATAAAATATAATGTTATAATTGCTACAAGTGGAATCTTAAGAAGTGTCCTACAACTGAGAATAATGACATTGAAAGAGTAACGGGCAGGCCTCAGAGTCAAGAAATGCATTCAAGACCCCTATAATGTGGGAGGTTGACCATTGGCATGATAGAGACTACTACTACTACAATTACTACAAATATTGAATATAATAATATTAAAAATAATAATGGTGTCTCAGACGTTCCTGAGATAGAATGAGGCATTGGACTGCATGGCCTTCCTAAATTGTCAATGTATATGCATAACATCAAGAAACATCTGGTGCTTGTTTTATACCTTGTTAGAGTTTCCATCTGGTTTTGCTTAGCACCCTAGGTCATGTAGCATTTCAGCCACCATTACAAACTTCAGGTGCTACTTCCAGCCCTTCTCAGCACACTTAGGAGGCTACAACATGTCTTCTCTGTGGCTGTAAGAGTTGCAATGTTTCTTATTGGCACCTCCTGCTGTCAAACACAGTTTAGGAAATACTGGAAGCACATGGTATTACTGTACTGCTCTACTATTCTCCACTTCACTACTTCACTGATAGATATTTGAAACACTGCGTGCTGTCACTCATTGAATTTTAAGCTTCATATTTTTCAGGTCTACAGTACTGACCTGGGAATTTTGTGGACACACTAAATATAACCTGCAGATGCAGATATTTCTAGACATAATGCATCTTTCCTTTATTAATATAAGCGACTCTGGTTGAATGCAAGGAGACACATTTCCACTTGGAATCAATTCAGAAGGTTTCACTTGTGAAGTTACAGATGCCTCCCTAGATTGTCTGGAGGTCATGATGTACAAGTTCAAAAAAGGAAAAGTCTGCTTGAAATATTAATAACAGACATTAATAAGGCGGTTTTCGACCATGTGTCAGACTAGAAACTTTATATGATAGGAATAGGTCAGAATATGCCATGTCCAGCCAGATGTGAGGCTGGGGCAGAAAATGAATGATTTGCAGATGTCAAGCTCCTTCACAAAAGACCAGTACTCCAATTCATATGAGTTTAGGAGACCACACAAATCTACTCTATGCAAAATATATATATTTTTGTCAAAACGGAACACATAGTGTTTTCTCTTTGTTTTTTCTGTATTGTATTACAATGTTGTATAAGTAGGGGTTTTCTGAGATTATGATTATGATGTTTAAAACCTGGGACTCCTACAGATCAACTGTTTGAAGAGGCTCATAGTATGGTAAGTTGCCTCCTCGCAGCTTACCAAGCACAGTGCCGTGCTGTTGAATACTGGCTGTGTTTGGTATTGCAACTCAGACCTATTCACCATTCACCTAGGCCATCTAGCCTTGGAAGAGACCATGGCGCTCACTGGAGTGCTACAACCTCAAACAGCTGATTGGTAGGAGTATCAAGATGTGACATATGCTGAGGATAGCTCATCAATATCAGAATTTCAAAAAACACCTTTAATCATAAGTCCACAGCCCAATAGGTTATCTAAACTAGGTTGCAATGCATTTACTTCTTTGTAAAAGTGTTCCCAAGAAATAATAATGTATAAAATCCAAATATTGGTAAGTGTAATTGGCAAGAATGCAAAAAAGATTTTCTAGATGTTCTATTAAGTTTTTAAATATGTATTTCATGAAATGAAATATATCTATTGGAAACTGATATTGATTTCACCCAGACATTACTTGTCACAAAATTGTTACAATTAGACAATTCATACCCCTCTGCTCTAGAAGATTCTTTAAAAAGATTTCTATGATACCTGGGACCCAAGGGCTTCTGTGCTGCATCAGAAAATACCCATATGGTACATGGAAAGAGTGCAAAAAACATAAAAATCTTAAATAACCATAGCACATAAATATATGTGTATATATGTATTATAACAAAACATTTTTTTTCAAAACTTCAATGAAATATGTAACAAGTAACAGAAAAAAATAGCTACAAATTCAGAACAATTGGTATTTTTTGATCTTCACACTTTCTTCAGCTATTAAAGTGAATGTTTTCACAGAATTTAAGAATTTCTTCTCCTTGCCCCACAAGGGTCATCATTATGAATTGTGCTGTAAGAGACATATGTTCTATTTTTATTGAAATTCTAGGCCTCTATGTTTGTCCTGCAAACAACAAAAGAATACAGCATCAGATTTATTTTAAGTCGACTTAATTGAAGTTAAATTGGATGTAATCTCACATTTGTTCTGTGTGCAGCAGTAGCTTGTACACCACATAGCACTGTCTAACCGGTGCCCATCACTCACATAGAAGTTTAGGATTGAGAACTTAATTAAATGAAGATTCCATTGCTGTCCCTCAGCTGAACTTGCATTATTTGACCAAGAGAATTTTTTTTTGTCCAGGTAAAATCTATGTTCCTTGCTGAGAAGTGTGGTCTTCCTTGACGAAACACCAAAAGTGAGATAATCCTTGTGTAAGAAATCACTAAGTACGGTCTGCTTAATCCAGTCCCTGTGTAAAACTGTTGACATTTGTACTTTTTTTTTTTATCATTATGTGACTGGGCCTGTTTTTTGATGGATTAGGCACAAATCTCCTACGCGGCACATTTGGCATGTTACAAGTAGTTTAACTTCATTAATAATGTATGAGGGAATTCTAATCCATGGCAGGGAAAAAGGAAAAGTATTTTATGGTTACCAGTTCTTAAGAACGGATGATTAGATAACATCTGATGTTCTATTTTAAATGCTAGGTGCCACAGCCCAACACTAATCATCTCAGTAACGTGCTTTTAACTGTATGACTGTTTTTTTTAAATCATTTGTAGACCATGTTGGTATTTTTGTACTTTTTTGAATGTTATTTTTTGTCTATGTCAGAATAATATTGAATAGTACAGCTAAAAGCATGTGGTGCATTGAGGGAATCATGGAGAACAGTGGCCGCTGGCAAGTACTTTTTTGTGTTTTACACTTGCATCACATTCGTGTGCTTCGGCAACAGCTGGGCAGACTTTCTTCAACAAAGATGAGTGTTAGATAATCCCGATGAGGTTCTACAGCCACATCTTTTGTAATTATGTCACACTCGGTTTTAATGGAATAATTCAAACTGAAAAAAAAGCTTTGATCCCCTTTGGAGGCACTTTTCTCTAGACTGACTTTGCAGAGAGATCTCAATATTTTCTGTTAGAAGATCTAGTCGTTCCCTGCAGAATACATTGATGTTAAACTATGGGAAATACATCATTTTTATTTGGGTGCATCAACATTTGTCATGAAAATCTTGCATGGTTTAATTTATGTTAAATGTTGGTAATATGAACATTACAAATTAGATGATTTGTTTTTTAACATAATCGCTAAAGAATGTTATGCTCTAGTTAATGGGACCACACATGCCAACCATGTCCAAAGCTGAACAATAAAGCAAAAGTGAAATATCGACAATGGAATGAAGTAAATGGAATGAAGTAAAATATCACACTGAAATATAATAGTAATCTTTGTATATGTAAGGCAGAAAAGCAGAACAAAAGACTAGTCTAATATAATAATAATAATAATAATAATAATAATAATAATAATAATAATAATAATAATAATAATAACAATAGCCTTGTGTTCATTTTAACCTCTTCTACTCCTAGTCCAGTTTTCATCTTCCTGCCCACTACTATTTTTGCAAATCTGACACTTTATGTGGTAAAAACTTTGGAATGGTTTTACTTATTTAACTGATTCTGAGAATGTTTTCTGGTGACACATTGTAGCGGTAAATTTGGGTCAATATTTTTTTCCTTTAATTATTAAAAAAAATCTAAATTTATAGACAATTTGGAAATTTTCAAAAATTTGAATTTCTCTACTTTTAAGATAAGTCGTGATACCTCCTACAATAGTTATTAATCAACATTCCCCATATATCTACTTTATGTTAGTATCAGAGGGCTTGGAATTTTAGAAGCAATTTTTCAAATTTTCAAGAAAATCTCCAAAATAAATAGAAGAATAGAAGCCACCCATAAATAACTCCATTTTAGAAACTATACCCTCTAATAATTCAAAACTGATGTTAAAAACTTTGTTAACCCTTGAGGTGTTCCACAGGAAAATGGAGGTGAAATTTAAAATGTAATTTTTTTGCAGATTTTTTATGTTAATCCCTTTTTTTCTGCAACACAGCAAGGGTTAACAGCAAAATAAACATCAATATTTATTACTCTGATTCTGCAAGTAGTAAACTGTCCTATGGGAACATGGCAGTAGTCAGAAATGAAGGAGCATCATATGGTTTCTGGAGAGCAGATTTATTTATTTATTTTTTTGGGTGCCATATTGTATTTCAAGAGACCCTGAAGTACCCCTACAGTGGAACCCCTACAAAATGATCTCATTTTGGAAACTACACCACTCAAGCAATTTAGTAAGGGTTGTACTGAGCACGGAATTTAGAAACACTTGGCTGTGAAAATGAAAAATGTTATTTCTTCCATTAAAATGTTGCTTTAGCCCAAATTTTCACATGTGGTAACAGGAGAAAAAGCACTCTATAATGTGTTACCCATTTTCTCCTGAATATGGCAATATGTGGTCATAACCACTTTAAGGGCACACCGCAGGGCTCAGAAGGGAAGGAGCGCCATATGGCTTTTGCAGCGCAGATTTTGATGGATTGGTTTACGGGCACCATGTTGATATTGAACAGTCTCTAGGGTACCAGTACAGCTATTTTCTGACAACCATACATTTTTCCCAATGTGAGGACTTATTTTTTGTGTGTTTTGCCATCATCATTGGTTCTATTCTGGGGCAGGATAAAGAAATGCAACAATTCTGCCATTGCTTTTTGGATTTTGCTATTGCGTCGTAGACCATGTGTGAAAAATGACACATTATCTTTATTCTTCTGGTCAGTACAATTTCAGAGAAACAAATTTTATATAGTTTTTTTTATCGTTTTACCACTTTAACACAAAGTATTTTTAAGAAATCATGTTTTGTATCGTCATTTTCTGAAAGCCATAATTTTAAAACTATTTTGGGCAATTGTCTTATGGAGGGGCTCATTTTTTTACAGCATTCATCAGATTATGTGATATTTTTATAGAGCTGGTTGTTACGGATATGGCAATACCTAATATGTGTTAAGTTTTATACGGTAAAAGCATTTTTTAAAAGAAAAAAAATCTAGTTTTTTTGGTTTGTCATTTCCTGACAGCCATATTTTTTTGGGATGATTGTCTTATGTACAGTGCCTTGCGAAACTTTTCAACCTTTTGCCACATTTTAGGCTTCAAACAAAAAGATATAACATTTAAAATTTTTGGTGAAGAATCAACAACAAGTGGGTCACAATTGTGAAGTGGAATGAAACTTATTGGATCATTTAAACTTTTTTTGTAATAATAAACCTGAAAAGTTGGGCGTGCAAAATTATTCGGCCCATCTACTTTCAGTTCAGAAAACTCACTTCAGAAGTTCATTGAGGATCTCTGAATGATCCAATGTTGTCCTAAATGACTGATGAAGATAAATAGAATCCACCTGTGTGTAATCAAGTCTCCGTATAAATGCACCTGCTCTGTGATAGTCTCAGGGTTCTGCATCATGAAGACCAAGGAACACACCAGGCAGGTCCGTGATACTGTTGTGGAGAATTTTAAAGCTGGATTTGGATACCAAAAGATTTCCCAAGCTTTAAACATCCCAAGGAGCACTGTGAAATGGAAGGAGTATCAGACCATTGCAAATCTACCAAGACCCAGCTGTCCCTCTAAACTTTCATCTCAAACAAGGAGAAGACTGATCAGAGATGCAGCCAAGAGGCCCATGATCACTCTGGATTAACTGCAGAGATCTACAGCTGAGGTGGGAGAGTCTGTCCATAGGACAACAATCAGTCGAACACTTCACAAATCTGGCCTTTATGGAAGAGTGGCAAGAAGAAAGCCATTTCTCAAAGATATCCATAAAAAGTCTCGTTTACAGTTTGCCACAAGCCACCTGGGAGACACACTAGTGATGAGCGAGCCAGAGCGGCAAGATTCGGAATTCGCACGAATCTTGCCCGCTTCGGCTCGGCATCCCGAGGCAGCGCGGTTTCGTGAAGATTCGTGAGTCACTGCCAAATTGAAATGCCCGTTTTTTTCAGCCAATCAGCATCAAAGGGAAGCCTGTGGGAACGCCTGCTGTGATGTAACAGCCCATATACCTCCCCAGCAGTGATTGGCTGGGAAGTGACATGTGACCTAAATTTACATAAGGTAGGGACCTGCAGCATCAGCCTCAGGCCTCATTCACACGTCCGCAAAAATTGTCCGCATCCGATCCGCAATTTGCGGACCGGGTGCGGACCAGGTGCGGACCCATTCACAGTCAATGGGGCCGCAAAAGATGCGGACGGCACACTGTGTGCCGTCCGCATCCGCACTTCCGTTCCGTGGGTCCGGAAAAAAATAGAACATGTCCTATTCTTGTCCGGATCCACGGACAGGAAAAGACATTTCTATCATGTGCGTTCCGCAAATTGCGGACTGCACATGGGCTGCTGTCCGTCTTTTGCGGATCCGCAAATTGCGGATCCGCAAAACACGGACAACACCAAACGGACGTCTGAATGAGCTCTTAGGGAGCCTCAGAGGCATCCCTACATGCTGCCCCTGGTGTTTCCTATGCATTTCCAAGGTGTTTCCATCATTTTCTGAGGTTTTCACATGTTGGGGCAAACTTGACTGTGCAGAACCTTTGGCCCCTGCAAAAAGATTCGGGTCTCCCATAGACTTTAATGGGATTCGTGATTCGGCCCGAATCCACGAATCCCGCGGTGGGATTCGGGCCGAATACCGAATCCCCGAATCTTTTAGGATTCGCTCATCTCTAAGACACACCAAACATGTGGAAGAAGGTGCTCTGGTCAGATGAAACCAAAATCGAACTTTTTGGAAACAAGGCAAAACTATATGTTTGGCATAAAAGCAACACAGCTCATCACCCTGAACACACCATCCCCACTGTCAAACATGGTGGTGGCAGCATCATGGTTTGGGCCTGCTTTTCATCAGCAGGGACAGGGAAGATGGTTAAAATTGATGGGAAGATGGATGGAGCCAAATACAGGACCATTCTGGATGAAAACCTGTTGGAGTCTGCAAAAGACCTGAGACTAGGACGGAGATTTATCTTCCAACAAGACAATGATCCCAAACATAAAGCAAAATCTACAATGGAATGGTTCAAAAATAAACGTATCCAGGTCTTAGAATGGCCAAGTCAAAGTCCAGACCTGAATCCAATTGAGAATATGTGGAAAGAGCTGAAAACTGCTGTTCACAAACTCTCTCCATCCAACCTCAAAGAGCTCGATTTGTTTTGCAAGGAAGAATGGGCAAGAATTTCAGTCTCTAGATGGGCAAAACTGATAGAGACATACCCCAAGCGACTTGTAGCTGTAATCGCAGCAAAAGGTGGCGCAACAAAGTATTAATGCAAGAAGACTGAATAATTTTGCACGCCCCACTTTTCAGTTTTATTATTACAAAAAAAGTTTAAATGATCCAATAAATTTCGTTCCACTTCACAATTGTGACCCACTTGTTGTCGATTCTTCACCAAAAATGTAAAATTTTATATCTTTTTGTTCGAAGCCTGAAATGTGGCAAAAGGTTGAAAAGTTCCAGGGGGCCGAATACTTTCGCAAGGCACTGTATTACTCAATTTTTGCGGGATGAGAAGACAGTTCAATTGGTATCATTTTGGGGTACATATTACTTTTTGATCGCTTGGTATTGCTCTTTTAGTGAGGGAAGGTGACCAAAAAATGGCTGTTTTTGCATCGTGTTCATTATTTTTTTTTACGGCGTTCACCTGATGTGGCAATACCTGATATATCTATTTCTTTTTTTCCTAATATTTTTACAATTCTATATGACTTAATTATGGGAAAAGGGCGCTTTTTTTACTTGGAACTTTTATTTTTTTATTATGCAAAACACTTTTTTAAAAACTTTTTTAAATTTTATTTTTGTCCCACTATGAGACTTCAACTTTTGGGGGTCTGATCCCCTCTACAATACATTACAATACTGTGTAATGTGTATTGTAATGTATTGCCTGTCAGTGTATTACACTGACATTGTGCCTAGGAGACCCAGCCTGGAGGCTGGATCTCATAGACTTCCATAGAAAGCAAGCTCCGATGTCTGTGTAAGGCATCAGGCTGTCTTACCAGCCATCAGGTCCCTGTCACTGCAAAATGGGGACCTGATGGTGTGGGGAAGGGTGTTCGTACCCTCCACTAAGCCTGTATTTGCCGCAGTCAGTGATGACCATGGCATAGAAGTAGTTAATGCATCGGCATCTGTGTATTCACCAATGATGGTGTATACAGCAGGAGCTTAGCTGTCAGGAATTGCCAGGCCTCTGCCGCTCCTGCACTTGCCGGATCAGAGTACTGTATGTAATTTAAAGGGGTTCTACAGGAATTAAAAAAATGAAAATACTTAAATATTACTTTATTATAAATATATTCCAAACTATCATTAATTATAATGGTTCATTTTGTCTTGGGAGCAATTATTAGGAGAAATAAAATGGCCACTGTCCTATTAGTACACACAAAATCTGTCCTAATCACACAGCAGGACAAGTTACTTCACAACACTGAGCTATAGAGCTGCCTCATCCTCCTCTCTGTTCTGCTTGTCAGGAATCATGATCCTGAATACAGGTGGATCTCTGTGGGAATGGAGAAGATGAGGAGATACAAGAGGAGGGTAAGGTGTGGCTAAAGAGCAGCAGCACTTGTATGCAGTCTCCATTACCACAGCCCCACATTACCACATTCTGTCCTGTCCGTCCTCTCTGTACTTCAAGTCTCTTCATAAACTAAATTCCCCAGAGATTCAGCTAAAGTTCTTATCATCTGTATTCAGAATCATAATCCCTGACAAGCAGAGCAGAGAGGAGGAGGAGGCAGCTCTTTTCTCAGTGTTGTAAAGTAACTTGTTCTGCTGAGTGATTAGGACAGGTTTTGTTTGAACTAATAGGACAGCGGCCATTTTGTTTCCCCTGGTGATTGCTCCCCAGACAGCATGAGCCATTATAATTAATGAAAGGTATTTGAGAATATATTTATAATAAAGTAATATTTAGGTATTTCCATTTTCTTATTTCCTGGAGAACCCCTTTAAGCCCCAACGCCATACATGTACTACTACATGGTGGTCTACAGTTAAAGAGGAGCTGTTACCACTCCTGACATATCTGTTAATGATAATAATTTATCAATTCTGGATAATCTTTTCTTAAAATAATAACTGTAATGTTCTTTTGTTATTAATACTAGAATTGTTAGTTGTGTGCTGGTGAGAACAGTCTCTTACCACCTCCTACAGATTGGATGTGTCTGTGAGACCACTATCGCATCTCCTCCACGTGCACTGTCACTCTCCAGATTAAATGTAATGGCCGTATTAATCCGGTGATGGTGGCAATCGCAGCAGCATCTCCTATTCTTGCGGGGCACATGATGTGTTTCCCGTTGAGTCAGCAACCTGCACAGCTTATAGCCAGGACCAGGTGCCTGCAATGATTCCCTGCAGACAGTGAGCTACTCTGTCTCGCCGGGTGTATCAGGCCTTGAGTGGATTACATTAGAGGAGTGCAGCTGATGGTGATAAAGTCCAAATACTTTCATAACCTTTCTACGGCAATAAATGCCAAGATTACATTTCCTCAGTGGCCACATTTTTTAAGATATCCCACATATTTTAAGAAACCCTAGCAGCCTTGTTACAGGAGAAAATAGCTCTTCGCTGTGACATTTGTCACCATTAGACCTATGCTGTGTTTAGTTAGCCCTAGGAGCTCAGCTGTATCATTGATCTCTCAGCAATCATGTGATCACTTGGGCAAAAACGGAAAGTGGTATTAAAGAGGTACTCTAGTTATTTCAGGTTACCCCCTATCCACAGAGTAGAGAAAAGCTATTAAATTGGAGGGGTTCTTAATACTGGAACCTTCACCAATCATGAGAACAGCAGCCCTGTGTGATTACAGAGAGCCCCAGATGTCCCCTACTAGGCAGTAGCTGAAGCCTTCGTCCAATACCCACACAACTGTGCTGTCCTGAGATGGCATAAGATATAGACTCTAACAGTTTCACATAATTTGACAATGATAACTACCCCCCTGCAGGGCACTAAAAGGACCCCAGTAATCTTGGGGATTAGAAAAAAGTTAAGATGCAAAATTACCTCAGGTTTATGTCCCTCAGGCTCCAAGATAGTTTCTGTCAGTTTTACATTTTCACCTCTGTGGGAGGAACTTAGCTGTGTGCACCGCCCACTTACATGTGTGTACAGAGGGGTACTTGGCATAAACTGACTCATTTACTGACCGTGGAGTCAGCCACCACTGGATGCGCAATGTGCAAAATATGTAGTAACAGGAAAAAAGAGGGAGCAGAATGCCTGGACAACGCAAATGTAGTGAATACATATAAATACTAAGTAATGACGGATTTTTCATTTTTGACTGGAGTGGTCCTTTAAAGGGGTTCTCCGAGTTATATATATTGATGACCTATCCCCAGGATAGGTCATCAATATCAGATCGGCGGGGGTCCGACACCTGGCACCCCGCTGATCAGCTGTTTGAAGAAGAGGCATGCGCCTTATCAGCGCTGCCTTCTCTTCACTGTTTACATGCTGGCCTTAACAGGGGTAGTGGTGAGTAGGTGTAATTACACCTAACTGCCCCATCCATTTCAATGGGAAGAATCGCTTCCATACAAGTCTATGGAAGCGATTCTTCCCATTGAAATGAATGGGGCAGTTAGGTGTAATTACACCTACTCACCACTACCCCGTTACGGCCAGCATGTAAACAATGAAGAAGAGGCAACGCTGATACAGCGCGCGCCTCCTCTTCAAACAGCTGATCGGCGGGGGTGCCGGGTGTCGGATCCCCACTGATCTGATATTGATGACCTATCCTGAGGATAGGTCATCAATATATATAACTCGGAGAACCCCTTTAAGCATGCACACTGCCCCTCAATTTATCTCTATTGGACTGTCTATTTCCAACAGGTCGCATAGAGATGAATGCAGCAGTAGTGTGCATGTGTAACCTGCCACTCCATTTCTTTATGGGGGCCCTGAGGGGTACAAAAGTGATCTGTGGAGGGAACAACTTGATGAAATTGAGATATCCCTTTAACACTTCCTTTGTGGTATATTATCAAGCAATTGGATGCATAATTTTACTGCTACTCTCATGCTACCTTACAGTATTCTTGCTTGTATAGCTGGGTGTAAATTTCTGTAGCTTGGTCAATTCCAGTACTTATCAATTAAAAAAGTAAAAAACTAACTCAGATTGCCTAAATTGGTATAAAATGTATCCCTTTAGGACAGGGATCAGCAACCTTTGCCACTCCAGCTACTGTGACACTACAATTCCCAGCATGCTCCATTAATTTCTATGGGAGTTCGGAGAAGAGCAGACTAAGTATGCATGTTGGGAGTTGTAGTTTCCCAACAGCTGGAGTGCCGAAGGTTACCCCTGCATTAGGAGATCTTCCATTTCTTAAATCTCTTAGTAACACTGTCTCGATGAGGAGTGCGTGCTCAACATTTAGACGCAGGGGGACAATGTGTTTTATTTGGCAGCGCTAGGTGCTGTATTTGGTGGAAATATTACATGGGTTACGGAATAAAGGAAATTACTTTGGAGGGCTTTTGTGGTATGTGGTAAATTGATTTATTAAATATTGCTCAGGATTTTGCGGTTGTAAATAAAATATTACTGGTGATTGGGAAAAATAGCCTAATACCTATTAGTGTTACAGTTCTTTAATGTTCCAGACAGGTAACTTCTTAAGTGTTTTAAAGGCTTTACTGGGAGTTTTTCAAATGAAGTAGAGGGATTTTCGTAGCAAAGTGCAAGTCTTTGACATGATCTTTTAATACACAGTTGTGCCACGCTATCATTCTGCCCCGCGTACTTTCTGCTCAATTATATCCCTGGGTCTTAATTTTGCTTACACCGACTTTTTCTTTAGTGACATTGAATGATATCTGAACAGTTGTCTCTATTGATCACTCACAAGCTAAAGTATAAGATTTACTAGTAGTACCAAAAGTCAGGCTATGTCTTGAGATGGGCACGTTAGGGATTTCTTAAACAAATCTTTGAAAATATAGACAATCTTTTTTTCACCCTCAAACTATGACCATCCATGTGAATCGCCATATATCTAAACAGGTTGAACTAAATCATAAACCCAACCACGAGTTCATAGGACTTTGTTCTTTACCTGGAAGAAAAATGACCATTGTTTAAGAAACTGAAGCAGGATTAGATGGAAATAGTTTGTCTGATGGATTATCCAGATTCATTTTATCAAGTTTTTTTTTTCGGCCTTGTAAACTATGTTACTATGTTACTATGTTACTATGTTTATAAGCTACTTATACTTTGGCATCAAGGCTTATATAACATTAAACTGATGATGCTTAGTAAATATTAAGTAACTTATATTACATTTATTTATAGTAAAAACATTAGAAAATTCTGAAGCAAAATCTCAATGTAAGGGCTCATGCACATGAGAGTATGTATTTTGCGGTCCACAAAACACGCATCCGCAAAAAATACGGATGACATCCATGTACATTCTATATTTTGCGGAACAGAACAGCTGGCCCCTAATAGAACAGTACTATCTTTGTCCATAATGTGGACAATAATAGGACATGTTCTATGTTTTTTGTGGAACTAACTTACAGTTATACGGAAACGAAATGCAAGCAGAGTAACTTCCGTTTTTGTTGCGGACCCATTGAAATGAATGGTTGTGCATACGGTCAGCAAAAAAAACGGAACAGACACGGAAAAAAAATACGTTCATGTGCATGAGCCCTGATACAATTTCTTAAGGAGGATCTGTCTCCTCTCCTGACATGTCTGTTTTAGTGACTTACCTTGCCCCGTGTAATAATAGATCTGGAGCATCCATTCGTGACTCTATGTTGTGCCTTTTATTTTTCCTTGAAGAAGTTATGAATGACTTGCTAGCAAGGTTTCTGTCACGCTCTGGTGTGGGGGGAATATCCCACACCAAGCGCAGGAGGAAGAGGGGGGAAAGGAAATGGGATTAGGCCGGGAAGAGTAACGGCAGATGGTCACCTCCTATACAAACCCTGACTCCAGTACTGCCCTTCTAACAGTATGAACAGGCCTAGAATGTAGGCAAGTTCATACGCTGAAGACCTGGGACCCTAACTGTCCCTGAAGGACCCTGAAGCCAGTGACAGTAATGAGACAAACCGTTCCTCCACCAACCTGGACGAACAGTAGTCTCCCCTCAGGCCCAAACACCAAAACACTGGGAAGATATACACAAATAAACGAAAGGGAAGGAAGACACTGTCCCTGCACAGTCTGACATTGGCACTGATTGGATAGTGTCAGACTTTGCAGGGACACACCCACAACTGGTAACACCCAGGTGGAACTTCACTGCAACCTTGCTAACAATTCATTCATACCTTCTAGAAGGAATACTAAACCAATGGCACAACATAGAGTCATAAGAATAACTGCTCCAGAATTGTTATTACATGGGGATTTCAGGTAGTTACTAAAACAGACATGTCAGGAGAGGTGACAGCTCCTCTTTAAAGGGTAGAAACATCACTGCACATGCATCTACAATATTAAAAAGTTTAATGAAAGGAATTTGGTTTAAGAGTATATTTCATGAAAAAAAGTTTTTTTTTTAACGTTGATATCTACAATAGTATGTAATTAATATGAAAAGAAGAATACTTGGTGAATTTCTGTCACTGTTCTGAGGGAAATACCAGTTTGCACTTACAAAGTATTATATAATTAATAGTCTTACACCGATTTTTTATATCTCGGTGCCATGAAGAATGCGCTTAATATATGATGAGACGCATCTTCCAGGCACATAAGGAGCATCCTCCAGTAAACTGAAATCCAGCTGGCGTAGACTTCAGTCATCATTTATGTCGGAAAACTGGCATAAATGATGATAAATGGCCTGCACACACTCTGCTCCCACTGCTTTGGGAAGTGGTGAGAGAGTCATAGAGATGCCACTTGCGTCTAAATTTAGTTCAGATGGCATTTAGAAATTCACAAATGCTAGGGTAAAGGAAAACTAACTTAGTTGCCCATAGCAACCAATCAGATTCTACCTTTTATTTTCCAAAAGAGCTCTGAAAAATAAAAGGTGGAGTCTGATTGGTTACTATGGGCAACTAAGCCAGTTATCCTTTACACCAGTTTTGATAAATGTCCCCCACCCGGAAATTGGCATAGGGGAGGATGATAAATATCCCGCATAATGTTTTACTTGGCACACAAGGATTGCTAGGAGAAAAGGTAGCTTCAGTTCAACAGAGTATAATAAAAGATTCCCTTGGCAATTTGAAAATTAGGTTGGCATAAAGAAAAAACCTAGGATAGCTGGTGTATGTTGACATGACAAGAGGAGATGCTTGTTGGCACCTCAGGATGAATTGACTTATGACATGTCCTATTGGAAACAAGCAGCAATTGTTTATACTGGAGAAATAACTATCATAGAAAGCTATACAAAGTCACTCATCAGAGCAAGTCCGTAAGGAACTTAAATTCCCAACTGATGGTATACTCTTTGTGAGTCACTGTGGTTTCGGGAGGTTAAAAGGTGTGAGGCAAGAATAAATGTGAACAGTTACCTATCATCTAGTCACAGTACGAATTGGCTTGAAATATGTGATGTCCTTCATCTTTCTACCAACGAATAATATGCCTATGATAAATTATTAGCACACTAAATGAATACAGATATATTGGAATATTCTATCTCCTCAAGGGTTAGATTTAATACTTCTATTCAAATTCAAAAGTGGAGATTTGAAAGTTTTCGATATGCTTTTGACTACATCAAATCAAAAAGCTTTACCTGTACACATGACATTTGGGGGGAGATTTATCAAACTGGTGTAAAGTAGAAGCGCCTTAGTTGCCCATAGCAACCAATCAGATTCTACCTTTAATTTTTTACAGCTTCTTTGGAAAATGAAAGGTGGAATCTGATTGGTTGCTATGGGCAGCTGAGCCAGTTCTACTTTACCGCACTTTGATAATCTCCCCTTGCTGTTTGCATTCAGCATATTTACCAGAAGATATTCTCAGTATCCTGAATGTGTCCATAGAGCCCTATGAACTGGTCAGATTCTATGATGCTTGAGGAAGGGTACATGGTTCCCGAAACTTTGGAATCTAGAGTTTGAACATGTTACCTCTCCATCTAGGAAGGAACATGCTGTATATTATGCTATAAACTGTTAAGTATTCTAATTCTGTATTTTTCCTAATGGAATGCTATTTTAGATTTTAGATTATTTTATGAAATACAGTTGAATGTTCTTTACAGTAGGATTGGGAGTAATCTTGGACATGACTCAAGCAGTTATCCGAACTCTTGGCTTGGTGTTTTGGATTCAGATTCCAAAGAAATTCTATCTCAGTATATCTATCTTTCCTACAGTGGGACACCACAAAAACTTATACTGTACAGTTGCAAAGCGAGGTTTTTCATTTGTTCTTCCCCTTTAACTTCATGTAACTGCTTAGTGATGTCTATACCTGGACACATTTCTGTACACACCTTCTAACCTTTAGGTAGGGCTAGGAGGGGTCAGATGAGCAGAAAACACTTATGGGGTCATTTATCAAACTGGTGTAAAGTAGAACTGGCTTAGTTGCACATAGCAACCAATCAGATTCCTCCTTTCATTTTTGATAGCTTCTTTGGAAAATGAAAGGTGGAAAATGATTGGTTGCTATGGGCATCTAAGCCCACTATTAGTTTGGACACTATTAGTTTTGGAACAGATAGAGTTAACATCACCGTTTAGCTTTCTGTTCTTCTGATCTGTTAGAAGAAGGGAGAGCGAAAAAAAACCAAAACAGGATCCAGTAAAAAAACGGATCCTGCTGCATCAGTTGTCATCTCTTTGAGGCATTTATCTCTGAGATCTGTTTTAAATGGAAACTAAAGTACTGCATACAGGAAATCGCTCAAACGGATGACAACTGTTTTTCTACAGGATCCTGTTTTTTTTCTTTCTCTCTTCTTCTGACGGATCAGAAGAACGGAAAGCTAAATGGTGATGTAAACCCACCCTTAGATGTCTTGTTACCACCTTTTTGTATCATATGGGTGTTGGCCAAGTGCCATGTTGGGTGCTGGTCGATGGAGCCTGCCCATTTATCCGCACAACTCCCGGTGACTGTAACATTACTTTATCTTTTGTATATCTTTTATCATAGTTTAGCAAACTCTTTATGCACCTACGTCTATTTTTTCCCAAACCGAACAGTATAAAGTTTTTTTAACTTTTAGACATCTGGTAAGGACAGCTCAATTTTTCTGGTACAATGTGTGCTATAGAGGGCCCTTAGGAAGCCCCTGGTAATCATCGGTAGTGATTTACACCTTCCGGCATCTATTCCTGATTGCTCTATATACGGAGTTATGGGTTTTATCTCCTTTAGTTATCTGCTAATTTTCCTAAATTTTCTCCTATTTTGGGATGACATTTTGGGGCTTTGGAACCAATTACTAGATTACCATACAGTTATGAACTCAACGTACAAGGATTTTAACATGCAATGATCGTCCCTGAACCAATTAACATTGCAACCTGAGGGGCCACTGTATTACATTATATGCCCAAATGGTGGCACATTCTAGATTTTTGTGACTCACAGGTAGGAAAAATGTGTTACACTCCTTGCTGATTGTAGAAGATTTACAGCAGAAAAAGACCACAAAGTCCATGTAGTCTACCCTTATATTATTCCTTACCTAAGGATAGACATGATTTTATGCAAGCAGGTTTAAATTCACTTACTGTTGATTTCCCAACCACATCTGCTGGAAGTTTGATAGAAACATATAAGCTATAGTATAAGGCTTGTTTCACACTGCCGGCAGCCTGTTCCGGCATAGAATGCCAGGAATTGGCAGGACAAAAAATGGTATTTGTCTGTCCGATTCTCGGCATACAGTGCCTTGCGAAAGTATTCAGCCCCCTGGAACTTTTAAACCTTTTGCCACATTTCAGACTTCAAATAAAAAGATATAACATTTTACATTTTTGGTGAAGAATCAACAAGTGGGTCACAATTGTGAAGTGGAACGAAATTTATTGGATCAGTTAAACTTTTTTCGTAATAAATAAAACTGAAAAGTGGAGCGTGCAAAATTATTCGGCCCCCTTGCACCACCTTTTGCTGCGATTACAGCTGCAAGTCGCTTGGGGTATGTCTCTATCAGTTTTGCACATCTAAAGACTGAAATTCTTGCCCATTCTTCCTTGCAAAACAGCTCGAGCTCTTTGAGGTTGGATGGAGAGCGTTTGTGAACAGCAGTTTTCAGCTCTTTCCACATATTCTCAATTGGATTCAGGTCTGGACTTTGACTTGACCATTCTAAGACCTGGATACATTTATTTTTGAACCATTCCATTGTAGATGTTGCTTTATGTTTGGGATCATTGTCTTGTTGGAAGATAAATCTCCGTCCTAGTCTCAGGTCTTTTGCAGACTCCAACAGGTTTTCATCCAGAATGGTCCTGTATTTGGCTCCATCCATCTTCCCATCAATTTTAACCATCTTGCTGATGAAAAGCAGGCCCAAACCATGATGCTGCCACCACCATGTTTGACAGTGGGGATGGTGTGTTCAGGGTGATGAGCTGTGTTGCTTTTACGCCAAACATATCGTTTTGCATTGTTTCCAAAAAGTTCGATTTTGGTTTCATCTGACCAGAGCACCTTCTTCCACATGTTTGGTGTGTCTCCCATGTAGCTTTTGGCAAACTGTAAACGAGACTTTTTATGGATATCTTTGAGAAATGGCTTTCTTTCTTCATGGGCCTCCTGTCTGCATCTCTGATCAGTCTTCTCCTTGTTTGAGATGAAAGTTTAGAGGCTGGGTCTTGGTAGATTTGCAATGGTCTGATACTCCTTCCATTTCAATATGATCACTTGCACAGTGCTCCTTGGGATGTTTAAAGCTTGGGAAATCTTTTGGTATCCAAATCCGGCTTTAAACTTCTCCACACCAGTATCACGGACCTGCCTGGTGGGTTCCTTGGTCTTCATGATGCAGAACCCTGAGACTATCACAGAGCAGGTGCATTTATACGGAGACTTGATTACACACAGGTGGATTCTATTTATCTTCATCAGTCATTTAGGACAACATTGGATCATTCAGAGATCCTCAATCAACTTCTGGAGTGAATTTTCTGAACCGAAAGTAAATGGGCTAAATAATTTTGCACGCCCAACTTTTCAGTTATTATTACAAAAAAAGTTTAAATGATCCAATAAATTTCGTTCCACTTCACAATTGTGACCCACTTGTTGTTGAATCTTCACCAAAAATGTAAAATGTTATATCTTTTTGTTTGAAACCTGAAATGTGGCAAAAGGTTGAAAAGTTCGAGGGGGCCGAATACTTTCGCAAAGCACTGTATTCTCCAGATCACCGCTAGACACCATTATAGTTAGTGGGGCCAGACGGCATTCTGGTAGCATTCAGCAATGCTGGATCCAACAGGCTGCTCCTGGCCAGAAGAGCCTGCTGGATCGGCAAACGCAAATGTGAAACAAACCTAAGCTGACAAATAAAATCTCAGCAATTCTTTAGCTTCCACTGCGGATGTATAAGTATTCTTTCTATCGCCTGCTGTTAAACAGTATTGTCTAGGCAGATTTTCTCAATTTTGCTACATTATTCTCTGACCATATCCAGACAGCAGATACAAATAAGACAGCAGATTATTAAAGAAAAGTGGATGACTGCTTTTCTTATGTGTACAAGAAAATTTCAGCTTTCATAATGAGTCTGTAGACTGTACAACCCCCTTCCCCCCGTGTTTATAGTGGTTATAGAGTATAGGACTGAGCTACTCTAGGGTGTGAATTTAATCCTACCTCCCCCTCTGAAGGCATGGAATGTTGTGGTCTTACCCACAATAAGAAAATCTGTTTTGAGATTTGAAGGCTGATAAAATCCTTCATTTTATTTACAGTTGGTGCAGCTGAGACACCGGGCATGCAATTAATTAGGGCATTTCTGCTGTGTTAAGAATAATAATGGAGGCAGACTACAAACAGATGACATCCAAGGGGAATTTTTATTCTGTGTTATTTCTTTTCTTCCTTTAAAGTAACTGTATCTCTTAAAAAGATGTAAGAAAGTTAAGGTTGCTCTCTGTTTTTCTCGATCTTGAGATTTAAGGTGACTTCCATTTTCAGATCTCATCCATTGTGATATTTGAGTTGAGAGGATGCTTTGATCAGTGTAGTTTTAATTAACTAAAATGAAGAGAACAAGGCTCAGATGTGTGTTTTATACTGATGAAATGCTGATAGTGAAAAAATGTCATATGTTTGCATATTGAGACATTCAGCCGGGAGACTTAAAATGGGAAAACAAACAAACAAATTCATTATGTGTATTGATTGCACTGCTTAAAGACAGGAAGAAGAGAATGCATAATTTATATCAGTGTACAGCACATTAATGCAAAGAGGTAGCGTGCAATCTTCATAACTGCACTTTCAATGTCATAGCATGTGTATCTAAGTATATTTGCATTAGGGATCTTCATATCCTTTGTCGTATGGTTTCCAAACATTTAATGTCTTGCTAAACGGATATAATCCTAGATCTAAAATAAAAGGTTTCAATAAAATTGTATCCAAACAGTATTTCTATGCCAGTTATAATCTTTAGTATTTTTATATTTGAAAATGAACAAACTATTCCCCAAAAGAATAAAATATTAATAAGTTAACATAATGGAGCAGAGTGGTTCACCAGTATGAAATTTCTGTTCAGCGCTTTTTTCACCAACATGGAGTAACTACTGATCCATGACTGTCAATGGCTTACAAAATATGTTGGTTTAAGGTTTAATAAATACGAACTAGAAAATTGCATTGATACATGTTTCAGGGTCTCATGATAGAGCCCTAACCCCTGAAGAAGCCACAGCTAGTGGTGAAACATGTCGGGTGGGCTAATGTGCTCAATATTTTAGGCTAACTGGTTATAATGTTGGAGTGTATGTGAATGTATGTACGTGGCTATCAGGGTGAGTGCTTCTCAGGCAGGGACAGATGGCAATATTCCAATGTGTGAATGCACTAGGGTAAGCGCTATTCAGGCAGGGACAGACCGCAGCAACTGCATGAATGAGTACTGTGGAGTAAATATCTACATTGAATATAGCGATTAAAGCCTCCTTAGATGACTCACTAGTGAGTGGTAATTATAATTGCCTGTGAGATCTAGAGAGAGAGAGACAGATTGTACCCTCTTTAGTGAATAAGCAAATACAATTATATCAGGGCAAAACCACTCCTATCAATAGAGGTTTATTGCTAATGTGAACTGTATGAATTTAATACAGCTTCGCAAGTTGATTTTCGACCCATAGTGGTCTAATCCCCTCCTGCAACCTGATAACCAAACACTGATAGTCACTGGTGATTAGTTCGTATGGTTCCACACCATATAAACCTTATTGCAGGAAGATCCCCATCTCTTGAGGGACAAGCACTTGTAAAGTGATGTAGATATTATTGGCTACACAAATTGCCAACCTGTAGGGAACCTCTGCTCATACAGGGATATATGGATTCCCTCAATACAAACAAATAGATGGTTGGCAAAAATGAGCAGCCACAGCCATTCCTAGTTATACGAAAAAACAGGCATGGTCCCTTTACTCTAATATATAACATCAGGGAAGGCTAATTTCAAGCCAGTTTCCACATAGAAAGAGTGAAGCTTTCTCCTGTGATAGAGAATACTTCTCCAGTGCTCTTATCAACATACATTAATAAGTAAAATCAATATAAAAATAAAACACGCTAGCCAGTTGATAGTTTTAGAACACTTCTCTTTATTGTTTATTCTTAAAGAAGAGCTCCCACAAAAATTTTTATTCTCTGACCTGTTAGAAAGGTGCATGATATAATCTGTAGTGAATGTCATTTTCTTATTAGAGGCTGAAATTGAGAGTTTCCACTCTCTTTTTATTTTAGCTGGGTCATGTGACCAACTCCCTGACCTCCAACTGACCAAGGACAGCAAGCCAGTCACTTCTCTATTCATTCCTATGAGACTGAAAGTGAGACTCCCCATATGAATGCATAGAGAATTAGACTTCCTGTCCACACATAAGTCTCTGTGTGAGTTGGTGGGTGTAATTCCTAGTCACATGACACAGATAAGAAACTTCAGGATGATATAACTCAAAAATTCAGCTACTGGTAAGAAAATGACATTCACTACAGATTGCATCATGTACATTTCTAGCAGGACATGGAATAAAATTTTTTGCGGGAGTTCTTCTTTAAGCAAAAAAATAAATAAAAGTTATATTTTAATTATAGGATCGGATATTGAGGGTCCCTAGTGGGATTTTTTTGTCATCCATAATACAGATGACGTTGGTTTAATTGATATAAGTATCTCTAGGATACCTCAAGGAGTGATTTACACTAGCAAATCATAGGGTCTCATGATGTTTCAAAATGGCAAAATGTATACAGTTTTTATTACATTTTAATAGGGTTGCAGTTAATGAACAAAATTTAGTTGAATTCCTGAAGAATATGTAAAAGTTGTGTGCATATTGCAGATATGCAAAAAACTAATATCGGCCCATGTGCGTTCCGCAATTTGTGGACCATACATGCCGCGGCTATCATAGAAATGCCTATTCTTGTCTGCAGTTGCAGCCAAGAATAGAACATGTTCTATTTTTTTTTGCGGGGCTGCGGTACGGAGCAACAGATGCGAACAGCTTTTGCGGCCCCATAGAAATGAATGGGTCCAGATATGAGCCGCAAAATATGCGGCTTGGAGGCCATGAAAACACGTGTGAATGTAGCCTAATAGATATTAAGTTTTATTTGGCTGTTAAGCCTTGATGTGTTACAGGATAAATTTATTAAAATGGAAAATCTGCCAAAAAAGTGACATTTTGAAATGTCATCATTTTCCTTCAATTCTTGTGGAACACCTAAAGGGTGAACAATGTTTGTAAAATCAGTTTTGAATAACTTGAGGGGTGTAGTTTCTAAAATGGGGTCATTTATGTGTGGTTTCTGCTATGTAAGCCTCACAAAGTGACTTCAGACCTGAACTGGTCCTTAAAAAGTAGGTTTTGGAAATTTTTTTAAAAAAATTTAAGAATTGCTTATAAAATTCTAAGCCTTCTAATAAAAAAAAGACCTTTACTAAATTATTTGAACGCAAAGTAGAGATATGCGAAATGTAAAGTAATAACTATTTTATGAGGTATCACTATCCGCCTTAAAAGCAGATAAATTCAAATTATGAATTATAGAATGTCTTGGATAACTAAAAGCGTTCCAAAATTATTACCACATAAAGTGACACATGTCAGATTTGCAAAAAATGGCTGTGTCCTCAAGGAGTTAAGTCCTGTAACATGTATGGATGGATCACACTTAGTTTTCCAGCATATAACACAGAAGGTCTGATCAGATTGAGATCTGGAGAATTTAGAGGCCAAGTGAACAATTTTTTATGCCCCCCCCCAAGCCATTTTTCAGTGTGCAGGGCAAATGATCCTGCTGAAGAAGGCCACTTCCTGTAATGAACACTTCCAACCTACCAATTGTGACAGTGATTAATGTATAAACACAAATCAGTACACCAATTTGGAATTGAAAAAAAAACTTGATTTAGTTCATATTTGAAAAAGCCAGCCTTCACAACTGATGTTGAGCAAAGTTCACAAAATCGACTTCAATCTGAAGTTCAGGAAAAATTTGATTCACAGTGAAGCGGAATTTCCTCATACTTACCTCATCCATTTGAGCCTGAAGAGACCACAGTGACCATCTTGCTAGAAGATCCCACGCGAAATCTCATGTGCGATGATATATGACATCACTACACCAGGCGACGTGATGACATCATCATGCACAGTGCGAGATTTCGTGCTGGATCCTAAAGCAAAATGGCCACAGAGGACTCTTCGCGATCAAATGGATGAGGTAAATACCACATTTTTTTTTTAAATGAGCAAACAGTAAACACTGATCTAAGGTCAGCGATGATCACGGATTCAATGATGGGGGGAAGCGCAATTGCCGTTCCCTGTCATTACACCTGCTATTTACAAAGAAATGTAAAATTTGCTGAAGCAACCAAATCGAATTTTTGATCATCTCTAATCATAGCAAAAAAGTGCATAAAAATGATAAAAAAACAAGCACAAGATGCTGGTAAGGAGTACATAGATAATAGACCACACACAGAAGCAAATATCCATATACTGTACCATGTTATTGGCTGTTTGATAAATGGTCCAGGATATTGCATTTGGGCAGTAGCTCAGGAACTTCACATTACGCCTAGGAACAATTTAAGGAATGTACTAAAAAGAAAAACATTTGTGTCATCCATAGAAAACTACCACACCATCTAATAATCAGCACTGGTAAACTAGCATATTGAAAACTATCTGTCTAAGCCATCAACTGCACTTCACATATTTCTTTTATATTAAATATAATAATATGTAAAATATGTAAAGCTGCAAATTTAACTGTTGACTAAGTTCCGTAGAT
This sequence comes from Rhinella marina, assembly GCA_900303285.1. Taxonomy (NCBI): domain Eukaryota; kingdom Metazoa; phylum Chordata; class Amphibia; order Anura; family Bufonidae; genus Rhinella; species Rhinella marina. The sequence continues at coordinate 58,000 of ONZH01021387.1, forward strand.
TTCTCAGACTTAATATATCAATATGTCAATGTAGTTTTTTAATCCCTCATGCTTCACTTTCATCATGAGTTATTTTGAGCATTTGTTATTGAATATGGACCAGGGTAAAGTTATAGAGAAGAAGCTATATGATACACTGAAGATGAGATCAAGTTCTGATTTTCTTGCATTTCTGCTATAGGCATGAAAATTCAAGGAAAATGCCTGAAGCACTTGGTAAAATGATCAATATGCTCATACCACTGATGCAGTGTTTCAACAGCTTCTATTTAAAGGAATACTAAACCTGAGATAAACTTGTAGATTTTCCACTTGGTCCTGAATCAGTTTCCTGGAAATCCTGCAGAGAATACAGAGGTTAATTTCCTGCTCATCTTTTTAAGAGGATGTGCTTAATCATAGACAGGGCAGAGTGTGGAGGCTTCTGCTTCAGTCAGTTGTCTTACAGTCAGGGGTGGTCTTGGCATTTCTGGGGCCCTAAGCGAAGTTATGTCCGCCCCCCGCCCCAATGATGCGTCACGCCCCTGATGACACGCCCTCTGATGACACGCCCCCCCAATGACACGCCCCCCACACATCAAAGTCTTTTTTAACAATAAAATACTGTCAAACAATTAACAATTAACTGTGTTTTTTCCACACTTATCATATATCACTCTCCTATCTGTTTTTCACACACTTGTCGTATATGATTCTCCTATCTGTTTTTCACACACTTGTCGTATATGATTCTCCTATCTGTTTTTCACACACTTGTGGTTATCTGACTCTCCTGTTTTTCACACACTTGTCATATATGATTCTCCTGTTTGCCTCTGTGTCTCCTGTTTTATTTCTCTCTGTCCCTTCTCTATCACTATTCACTATATATTACAGTCAAGTCAACTACCCTGAGCTGGCTGTCTTTGTCACTGATGATCCAGCAGCTGCAGCCTGCAGCAGCACTACTACTCCCAGTCCTCCTGGCTCCCGACTCTCTCTACTACAGTGCTGTGCTATATAATATTAAAATCAGATTCACACACAGCAGCAGCACAGCTCCCTAGCTCCTAACTACCTGGTCTGCACTAGACTAACATGGATGATGCCCTCCTCGCGCTTTTTTACTAAAATTACGTCAGCAGCACGTCCCAGCTCTTCATTGGCTGAGCTGGGGCACGTGCTGCTGACCATCACTCACTGGAGGGGGGGGTGTGAAGGTTGCCCACAGCCTATGGCGTGTCCTAGACTCCCAGCTCTCTATTGGCTGGGCTGGGACACGTGCTGGAGCCTGGGACACTGACGCGCAGCCGCAGAGTTTGTGTTCTGCTGTGCGGACCGGCCTCTCTGCGGCTGCGCAAGCTTCCTGCTACACTTCCGGACTTGAGAGTGAGCGGGTGCGGTGCGCACAGCCGCAGTGAGGCCGGTCCGCGGGCCGCGGCGGACAAATGCAGTAAGACCGCCCCTGCTTACAGTAAGTCATAGATCATTGAGTGGCGATAGGGTAGAAGGGACATGTCTGATTCTAGGGGACATACAGCAGATTTCTTTATAGATGTCTACATTTTAAATGCAATGAGGCCTAATAGAATGAAAAGGAAGGAGAAAACTAAGAGAGGAATTGCCTTTGTTTTAGTATTTTGCATGTTTAGCGATCGTTTAACTTGTCACCAAAAATGCAATGTGATATGACAGCATCATGTTAAGTAGAAGAAGCTATGAAGATTGATATACAGGTTTTTGGGAAAACATTCAGTAAAACCTGTAATTTATCCATTTAAATCTTTGCTTTTTTTCTCCTCCCGTGAACAGCTATTTGTACAGGGATGAGGTGTTATCAGTCATTGCCAGCATTGTATATATAAGTGAGCTGTCAGTCACTGGTAACTCCTCCCCCTGCACTGATGGGTATTCACAGGGCTGCAGATATAAATAAAAAAATTACAAGTTTTACAGAATCTTTTCCCATAAAACTATAGATCAATCTGCTCAGCTCCTCCTGTTCTAAAACATGCTGCCTGCAGATTGTACTGCATTTTTGGTGACAGGTCCTCTTTAAGAATAAGAATCCCCAGTAAGTAAAAAACACTGTGTGCTGTGAAAAAAGTATTCAAACATTATGCTTAAAATTTCACATACAGTATGCTTGTTAGATTTTTGCCATATCCAGTGGGCACAAAGTAGCAGAATATATGGTTCATCATCATTAAAGAGAACTTGTCACCATGAAATGGAGCACAATCTGCAGTCAGCATGTTATGGAGCAGGAGGAGCTGTTCATATATACTTTTATGGTAAAGGATCAAGTAAAACCTGCAAATCATACATTTAACTCTATACACGTTGTGGGCTCATTTGTACAAGGGGACCATCTTTTCAGTATTCTCTGTGTAAAAGTATACACAGAGATTGCTATCAATCGCTGAACTCTATGTGTATGTACACCTTCAGGATGATTTTTTAAAAATTTCATTGTACTCATTTTGGGCTGAAATTGTTTTCAATTGGTCTTTAGTGCAAATATACAGCTGTTCTGTAACAAAAGGTTAACTGTTTTTCTATCTGTGTGAATCGTACTTTCACCTTGTGCCCGTTATCTAATAACCCTTATCTCTAAATTACTAACAAGTCATAAACACTTATTTAAGCCACATTCTTATCAGTGAAATAAGGATTGAGCTTTAATGAGTGTGTATAAGGTCACAGAGCAGCGATAAGGAGCCGACCAATGAATGTGTATAATAACCACACCTGTCTCCTCTTACATTATGATCAATATATGATATGAAATGTAAAATTCAACATGCCTGATTCTTTGTTCTCAGGGGACAGAAGCCAAAACCAGAAGTGCCCAGCCAAGCAGTGCATGTACTTGAAACACAAGTGAGGAAGAATACAAAGGGCACCATCTGGGACAACTGCAAGCAAACTCAAAATCTGCTACCTATCCTCCTTCATTACATATTTTAGTAGACCTAAGACTACCCCTAGGTTTTCAGCAGAGCCCATAGGAAGGTTGGAATTGTCTGCTAGGGACTCAGGCCATGTCTGTTTAGTAAGGTAGACAACAGGTCAGATTTACTATTACTGGGGTGTCCACCTTGTTTAATAGATAAGCAAGTTTATTAGACCTTGATTCTCAAATTGGGGTGAATAAGCTGTCCAGTTGTACTGTTATTGGGGTGTCCACCTTGTATATTACCTAAGCAATTGTATCAGGCCTTAATTCTCAAATTGGGGCGAATAAGCTGTCTAGTTCTACTGTTAGAGGGTTGTCCACCTTGTTTAATAGATAAGCTATTCTATTAGGACTCGATTCTCAAATTGGCTACCTGCGGATTGGCTGACAGCACAGCATTATAGGTGATCTCACATTTCCGGGCTTCTTACTTTCACTTTGTAACACGTGCAGCCACCATTTTAGGAAAACCTGATTCATTACCACGAAGCGCAAGAAAATTCTGCTTCTTTGGGAATCAAAGATTGAATTCCAATTCAAATGCTTTGTTTTGCTCAATACTAAGCATTACGCTAGAAGGGGTTAAAAAAGGACTGTTATTTACTCAACAGCTTTGTTCCTCATAAAATTATAAAAGCTGAATCATTTTTCCTAGATCTCTGTGTTGTACAGTTCCTCTGTTATTCCTACTGTAAATATATGACTAAATTGACAACTGGGTGTTACTATTACCTATATCAATGAAGTGTAGGTCATATCCTATTAACAAATGAACAAGCTGGCAGTAGCATCCAGTTTTCAATGTATTCATATATTTCCAGGAGGAATAACAGAAGAGAGTTGTAACAAAATACTCTTATTATATCATGAGCAATAGAAGTACTTGTTAAAACAGACATGCCAGCAGACCTAATAGGTCCTCTTTCTTGTGGAAAATGTGCTCAGAGTTGTCCATAGCAGCTAATCAGGTTATTTCTAGAGATGAGCAAACATGCTCATTCGAGCTTGATGCTCGTTCGAGCATTAGGGTATTCGCATATGCTCGCTACTCGGACGAGCATATCGCGATCCTCGAGGAAATGACAACTTCCTCTTCCTGCATGTTAGGCGCCTTTTTTCAGCCAATCAACATGCAGGAGAGTCTTTGGTACCTCCTAGCATCACGTGGGGCCCCTACAAGTCGATAGCAGGGATAGGCTGGCCAGATCAGATGACCTGGGAATATAAGAATCTGGTCCCGCGCTGCTCGCGTCATACGCCGTCTGCAAGAGATTAGGAAAAGAGCTGCTGTCTGTCAGGGAGAGTGTTAGGGCCTGAATTTAGATGTTGGTTAGGCAGGAATGACCCACAAAGAACCCAACAGCCCTTCTAAGGGCTACAAGCACCTTTTTTTTTGGTCTCCTCCTGGCTGCTGGCTGGGACTTGTAGTGCAGCTACCACCATCTTGGCTGCACACTGTACACAGTGACTGGTGGCAGAAGGGACAGCACGTGGTCCACACAGACCCAAAAGAAATTGCCCAAAGTCCTCTCAGTACTCATTTTTGCTGCTGCTGCTGCTGTACCTTGGCTTGCTGGGATCTGTAGTGCAGTCTAGGGAATATGTTTTTTCTCTCATTTCTATACACTACAGTCCAGTGAACAATTATGTAGTGTACTGTACATTAGCGTCAGTCTAGGGAATACGTTTTTCTCTCATTTCTATACACTACAGTCCAGTGAACAATTATGTAGTGTACTGTACAGTAGCGTCAGTCTAGGGAATACGTTTTTCTCTCATTTCTATGCACTACAGTCCAGTGAACAATTATGTAGTGTACTGTACAGTAGCGTCAGTCTAGGGAATACGTTTTTCTCTCATTTCTATACACTACAGTCCAGTGAACAATTATGTAGTGTACTGTACAGTAGCGTCAGTCTAGGGAATACGTTTTTCTCTCATTTCTATACACTACAGTCCAGTGAACAATTATGTAGTGTACTGTACAGTAGTGTCAGTCTAGGGAATACGTTTTTCTCTCATTTCTATACACTATAATCCAGTGAACAATTATGTAGTGTACTGTACAGTAGCGTCAGTCTAGGGAATACGTTTTTCTCTCATTTCTATACACTACAGTCCAGTGAACAATTATGTAGTGTACTGTACAGTAGCGTCAGTCTAGGGAATACGTTTTTCTCTCATTTCTATACACTACAGTCCAGTGAACAATTATGTAGTGTACTGTACAGTAGCGTAAGTCTAGGGAATATGTTTTTCTGTCATTTCTATACACTACAGTACAGTGAACAATTATGTAGTGTACTGTACAGTAGCGTCAGTCTAGGGAATACGTTTTTCTCTCATTTCTATACACTACAGTCTAGTGAACAATTATGTAGTGTACTGTACAGTAGCGTCAGTCTAGGGAATACGTTTTTCTCTCATTTCTATACACTACAGTCCAGTGAACAATTATGTAGTGTACTGTACAGTAGCGTCAGTCTAGGGAATACGTTTTTCTCTCATATCTATACACTACAATCCAGTGAACAATTATGTAGTGTACTGTACTGTAGCGTCAGTCTAGGGAATACGTTTTTCTCTCATATCTATACACTACAATCCAGTGAACAATTATGTAGTGTACTATACAGTAGTGTCAGTCTAGGGAATACGTTTTTCTCTCATTTCTATACACTACAGTCCAGTGAACAATTATGTAGTGTGCTGTACAGTAGCGTCAGTCTAGGGAATACGTTTTTTCTCTCATTCCTATACACTACAGTCCAGTGAACAATTATGTAGTGTGCTGTACAGTAGCGTCAGTCTAGGATATACGTGTTTCCTCTCAGAAAATATATTATACAGTGCAGTGCAAAATTCTGTCGTGTGCTGCGCACTAGCCGGAGTGTAGAAAATATACGTTTTTCCTCTCAGTCATACATACTACAGTGCAGTGAAAAATTCTGTCGTGTGCTGCACACTAGCCGGAGTTTAGAAAATATACGTTTTTCGTCTCAGTTATACATTATACAGTGCAGTGCAAAATTCTGTCATGTGCTGCACACTAGCCGGAGTGTAGAAAATATACGTTTTTCCTCTCAGTTATATATCATACATTGCAGTGCAAAATTCTGTCGTGTGCTGCACACTAGACTAGGTGTAGAACATATATGTTTTTCCTCTCAGTTATATATCATACATTGCAGTGAAAAATTGAGTGGTTTGCGGTACAATAGCCGCTGTCTAAAGACTACGTGTTTTCTCTCAGTTATATATCATACAGTGCAGTGAACATACAAAATGTTGAACCCAAGGGCTATGGGTCGAGGACGAGGGCGTGGATGTGGGCGTTCAAGTAGTGTAGGGGGCAGAGGCCGTGGTCCTGGGCAGGGTGACACAGTATATGTTGATGAAGGAGCAGTGGAACGCCGCAGAGTTTCGCTCCCTAGCTTCATCTCGCAACTTACTGGTTCACGTGGTACACCACTATTGAAACCACAACAGTGCGAACAGGTGATGACGTGGATGGCGGACAATGCGTCCAGTAATTTATCCACCACCCAGTCTTCCATGCAGTCCACCCACGCTAGCCAAGGGAGTAAACCTCTGGCTCCTCCAGCTCAACCTCCTTCCCCCCAGCCTGCCCCCCCCCCACGGAAAGTATGGATTCAGATCAGGCATACTGACAGGAACTCTTTTTCAGGACCCTACCCAGAGACACAAACCACTGCTCAACAGCAGCCTGAGCAGTTGCTCTGTCCCGATGCCCAAAATTTAGAACTTTCGCAGTCTGTGGGTGATGAGAGTGTGGACTTAGTGCAAGTAGTGCATGAAGAGGTGTCGGATGATGATGATCATGATGAGACACGGTTGTCAGACAGTGACATTGTTGCCAGGGCAGTAAGTCCGAGGGGGGAGCAGAGTGAGGAATCGAAGGAAGAGCTGGTGGATGATGAAGTGACTGACCCGAGCTGGGTTGGTAATCCAACTCAAGACAGTGCTTCTGAGGGGGAGGCAAGTGCAGCACCAGAACAGGTTGGAAGAGGCAGTGGGGTGGCCAGAGGGAGAAGCAGGGCCAGAGCAGGTAGATCAGCAACTGTTTCACGGAGTCAAGCTCCCGTGCCGAGGCCTAGATGTTCGCAAGTCTGGAGGTTTTTTAAAGAAAGTGAGGATGACCGACGGACTGTGGTGTGCAACCTGTGCCACACCAGGATCAGCAGGGGAGCCACCACTACCAGCCTAACCACTATCAGCATGTGCAGGCATATGAGTGCTAAACACCTGACTCAGTGGAACCAAGGCCGTTCACCTCCTGCGGGTCACACCACTGCTCCTTCCCCTGTATCACTTGCAGCCTCTGCGAGTCAACCCCCCGCCCAGGACCCCGGCATGAGCGCATCCCGCCCGAAAACTACCCCTTCCACGATCCTCCACACTGTCCACCAATGTGTCCCTGCGCAGCGTTCAGCTGTCATTAGATCAGACATTGGAGTGCAAGCGGAAATAAAGTTTCACCCACCCACATGCACAAGCCCTCAACGTCCACATACAGGGCCACGCTAAATTTTAATGTGCTTCGCCTGCTCCTGCAGTGTAACTCGGTCACTCTGTAGTCACAGCCATACAGGGCCACAATAAGTTTTAATGTGCTTCGCCTGCTCCCGCAGTGTAACTCGGTCACTCTGTAGTCACAGCCATACAGGGCCACGCTAAATTTTAATGTGCTTCGCCTGCTCCCGCAGTGTAACTCGGTCGCTCTGTAGTCATAGCCATACAGGGCCACGATAAATTTTTATGTGCTTCGCCTGCTCCCGCAGTTTTTCAGTCACTCTGTAGTCACAGCCATACAGGGCCACGCAAAATTTTAATGTGCTTCACCTGCTCCCGCAGTGTCACTCGATCACTCTGTAGTCACAGCCATACAGGGCCACGCTAAATTTTAATGTGCTTCGCCTGCTCCCGCAGTGTAACTCGGTCACTCTGTAGTCACAGCCATACAGGGCCACAATAAATTTTAATGTGCTTCGCCTGCTCCTGCAGTGTAACTCGGTCACTCTGTAGTCATAGTCATACAGGGCCACGCTAAATTTTAATGTGCTTTGCCTGCTCCCGCAGTGTAACTCGGTCACTCTGTAGTCACAGCCATACAGGGCCACGATAAATTTTTATGTGCTTCGCCTGCTCCCGCAGTTTTTCAGTCACTCTGTAGTCACAGCCATACAGGGCCACGCAAAATTTTAATGTGCTTCACCTGCTCCCGCAGTGTCACTCGATCACTCTGTAGTCACAGCCATACAGGGCCACAATAAATTTTAATGTGCTTCGCCTGCTCCTGCAGTGTAACTCGGTCACTCTGTAGTCATAGTCATACAGGGCCACGCTAAATTTTAATGTGCTTCGCCTGCTCCCGCAGTGTAACTCGGTCACTCTGTAGTCACAGCCATACAGGGCCACGATAAATTTTTATGTGCTTCGCCTGCTCCCGCAGTGTAACTAGGTCACTCTGTAGTCACAGCCATACAGGGCCACGCTAAATTTTTATGTGCTTCGCCTGCTACCGCAGTGTAACTTGGACACTCTGAACGAGTCTGACCCTGGGGCCGCTCATGTACTGTCTACTGGGGCCTACCTCGGTCACGGTTTCTCAGACTTATTATGCCTCTTCCTCCAACCCCTCCTCCTCCTCCTACTCTCAGTTACCATCCATGAGCACGGCGCCTTCAGTCGGTAGCTCTAGGCGCAGCAGTGCCGTGGGTAAGCGCCAGCAGGCGGTGCTCAAACTGCTGAGCTTAGGTGACAAAAAGCACAGCGCCCAAGAGCTGTTACAGGGCATCACGGCGCAGACCGATCTGTGGCTGGCACCGCTGAACCTCAAACCAGGCATGGTTGTGTGTGACAACGGGCGTAACCTGTTGGTGGCTCTGCAACGCGGCAGACTGACACATGTGCCATGCCTGGCCCACGTGTTCAATCTCATAGTTCAGCGGTGTTTTTGGTGTTTCGCCTGCTACCTCACTCTAACTCGGTCACTCTGTTGTCACCGCCATACAGGGTCACCCTAAATTTTATTTGTGCTTCGCCTGCTACCTCACTCTAACTCGGTCACTCTGTTGTCACTGCCATGCTGCGTCAGGGTAAATTTTTGGGTGGCTCACCTGCTACCTCATGTAACTTGGTCACTTGTTGGTGTCACCGCCATGCTGTGTCAGGCTTATGTCTGCGTTGTGGGGCGGGGGATAGGACAGCAGTGCCAGCATGGGCATGGGTGATGGACCTTCGTTGCACCTAGTTGGGTGCTTCCCTAACACGCCCTTCTTGGTGTGGGTGAGCACAATTGCCTTGAGGGTCACCACCAGGCTGTTGCCCAAGAATTTGGGGTAATGGTGGGATTAGGCAGCCTCAGAGGCATCCATGCATGCTGCCCCTACTGTTTCCTGTCCATTTCCGTGGTGTTTCCATCATTTTCTGAGGTTTCCAGGTTTTCACCCAGCCTTCCCTAGGCAAAGCCTTGGTCCCCTGCAAAAAATGCTTGAATCTCCCATTGACTTCAATGGTGTTCGTTACTCGAAACGAGCACCCGAGCATCGGGAAAAGTTTGTCTCGAATAACGAGCACCCAAGCATTTTAGTACTCACTCATCTGTAGTTATTTCCCTCTTTTTTTTTGTTTTTCATTTTAATTATGTTTGAGACAAAAGCTGGAATCTGACTGGCTGCTCGGGTCAACAATACTGTATTATGTTAAAGAAAAATTTCAGTTACTTTAAATTTTGTGTAATATTGAGGAAGCCCCTAGGATTTGGAGGATAAAGATAAGAAAAAAAAATATCTTTCTTCAGACATCACAGCAGACCCCCAATCCTCATCAGACCCCCAAATCAGACTCTCCATTCTTCATCACACCTCAGATCAGACCCCAAAATCAGACCTCCAATCTCCATCAGACCTTGCGTCACACCCTCATCAGACTCCTAAGCTCCATCAGAATCAGATTAGACACCCAAGCTCCATCAGCCTCAGATCAGAGCCTCAGACCCCTCAACCTTCATCAGCCTCAGATCAGCGGTCTTAAGCATTTGGACTATAAGACACGCTGCCACTCCCCCCCACACTTTTGGGTATAGTTGGTAATATATACGGTAGTTCCAGCTTATAAACAACAACTCTTTAAAAAGCATGGTACAGCTAGAGTCTATGCTATGTTGCCCTGTTATGCAATCTAACATGTTTAGATATTGTAGTCCTGTAGTTTATCATGTTTTCTATACTATTATGTATCTTGTACTGGAATACCCTTTCATACAACTTAGGGTTCGGTTACACACTGATGTTGGAAGCTACACGAGTCCGAGTCACATGTCCAAGTATTGCAGTGTAGCAGAGCAGCCGTAGAAATTAATGAAATGGCAGTGCGGCTCGCACGTTGGCTGTTACTGCGAACCCAGAATCGCAAAAAAAATAAACACGGCTAGATGTTTTGTGATTCTCGATTTGTAGGCACGGCAAACGTACGAGCCATGCTACAACCCCATTCACTTATATGGCTACCATGCTATACTACGACTAAGGGCGGACACAGGGGCCCAGCGTGTGAGGGGGGCCCATGCCGCCCATTCATACTTCTGGAAGCGCTCGCTAGTACGCAACAACCGGTGGAGAGAAGCGCGAGAAGCGCTTATACTTAACCCGGCCTCCACTTCCTCCCTGGTCTCCTGTAGCCTGACTGCGTACAGCGCGCACTATGACCTGACGCTGTACACAGTCAGGTCACGTGACTGTGCAGCGCGGGTCTGGAGACAGCAGGGCAGGCCAGGATTCACTTGAATGTATTTATTTTTAGTCTGATCTTAGGTCTGATGGGGGTCTGTCACAAAACATGGATATGGGGGTCCTGGCTGAATGAGCAAATTGGGCAGGGGAAGCGCAACTGACATATTGGGGCCTGGAATGGGATAAAAAAATAAATATCAAGTTAACAGACATTAGGAGGGCGGGGGATTCTGAGCAAGTGACATAAATAAATAAATAAATAAATAAATAAATAATAAACAACTGATATTGGGGAGGGGGATGGGGTCCTGAGCAAGTGACATATGGGGGGGTGGTTAATAAATAAATAACAACTGAAATTATGGGGGGGGGGCAAGTGACACATGGGGGGCCCTGAATAAATAAATGATTAACAACTGATATTGGGGGGGGGGGGGGGGTTCTGGGCAAGTGACGCATAGGGGCCCTGAATAAATAAATAATTAATAACTGATATTAAGGGAGGGGGTCCTGAGCAAGTGACATATGGGGGGGCCCTGAATAAATAAATGATTAACAACTGATATTGGGTGGGGTCCTGAGCAAGTGACGCATGGGGTCCTGAATGAGCATCTGATATGGGGGGGGGGGGCGGCCCAGGCCCCTGACTATGACACGTGTTGCATGAAAAATCACCATATAGCAGCAACTTTAAGATAAACTTTAGTGCAGTATCTTCTAATTTAGAAAATAATAGTAAAACCTGCATTTGTTCATTATCCAGACTAATTGTGACACTTTTTCAGTAGCTTGGCTCAATTTACAAAAGTTTGCTTCCACATTTGTATTGATATTTTTAGCATTACACACTTTGAACATTCCCCTGCTGTGAGCATGCTTCTTATTTCTGTCCAGCTCCCCATAGTTCCCTATGTGTAATTGATGAGTACAGTTTACCAGTCATGCTTTCTAAAATGAGCACACTCTTTCCTTTACTCGTAGTGAGGAGAAAATAGTTCCTCAACTGGAAACTTGGAATATAATAGGTTGGAAAAACTGACCCTGGTTTACATAGATAGCAAATGGCTTTTTGCAAACAAGTAAATACATATTTAGGTGTAATAAACTTATTTTTTTTTACTTTTGTGCTGTTTGTTATGTTCCGGAGTTCATACCATCTATCTATCTATCTATCTATCTATCTATCTATCTATCTATATATACTGTATATTAGAGATGAGCGAATCATCCAAAATTTGCTTCGCCGAATATTCGTCAAAGTTTTCACAAGATTCGAACGAATACGAATCTATTCGACAAAGCTGCGTACAAATTATACGTTATTATGTGGTGTTTTGCAAACATTTGCACACTAATAACGAACGTACACTTGTTAAAGGTACGCAACTTATGTGAACACATACGCATTAGCATACAAAAGTGTGTACGAATCCTTAGCGTACTATTGCTTTTTTCCAGTTCTGAGGGGGGGCGTATCTACACTTTCCCGCTGTTGCGGGGGCGGAACGTCATTTTCCCGCCGTACGCAGAATGCGTAAATTTACTTACGTTTCATACATATCTTACGTATAGTTAGCGGTCAATTTTTTGCGTACATTTACGAATAATACCAATCGAACCGACTAAATTCGGATTCGCTTTGGAGAAGAAAATTTCCAAGATTCGATATAAATCTACGAAGCGCCGAATAGATTTGCTATACTGTATATATATATATTAGAGATGAGAGAATTTCTTGAAATTTGCTTTGGGTCCTGAATCAAAAGTGCTCCAATTGGCTTGAAAATGAAATCTCATTTTGTCTCTCTCTTTTTTTCCAATTTTTAATCACTCTCAACCCCTTCCCCCCTTAAGCTCTTTAACACAATGACAGAAATAGCAAAAATCTGTTTTAAAAATACGAGTTATCACATTTGTTATGCTTTTTAAAATTAAAAAACATTCTAAAAATCGTCCCTTATTGGGGCAGATGGTGTTTAAACAAAGTGTCTTTCAACAAGCGGTCCAAAAATTATGCTTTAACCGCTTGATTACCGGAGTGTTTATCCCCCTTCCAAACCAGACAATTTTTTTTGTTGTAGAAATGGGCCTATCTAACTGCAAATAGCTAATTAATTTCTGAGCCAACTTACATGTATTTTTCACAAGATACCTTAGACCTTTCTTTTATATCATTAAATGATGTAATAGTAACATAGTAACATAGTTTATAAGGCTGAAAAAAGACATCTGTCCATCCAGTTCAGCCTGTTATCCTGCAAGTTGATCCAGAGGAAGACAAAAAACCCCTGTGAGGTAGAAGCCAATTTTCCTTAATTTAGGGGAAAAAATTCCTTCCCGACTCCAATCAGGCAATCAGAATAACTCCCTGGATCAACGACCCATGTCTAGTAACTATAACCTGTAATATTGTTACCCTCCAGAAATACATCCAGGCCCCCCTTGAACTCTTTTAGTGAATTCACCACCTCCTCAGGCAGAGAGTTCCATAGTCTGACTGCTCTTACCGTAAAGAATCCTCTTCTATGTTTGTGTACAAACCTTCTTTCCTCCAGGTGCAGAGGATGTCCCCTCGTCACAGTAACAGTCCTGGAGATAAATAGATCATGGGCGAGATCTCTGTACTGACCCTGATATATTTATACATAGTTATTAGATCTCCCCTCAGTCGTCTTTTTTCTAAAGTGAATAACCCTAATTTTGATAATCTTTCTGGGTACTGTAGTCGACCCATTCCAGTTATGACTTTAGTTGCCCTCCTCTAAACCCTCTCCAGCTCTACTTTGTCTGCCTTAATATTAAAAAAAAATATTTAGGGAAAAACGGAAAATTATTTTCCCTTTTAATTTTTTTTCTAACTATTACAAAAGGTTTCAAGACAAAACATTTCTACAACTTTTACTGTACCGCACTGGAAAAGGTAGCACTCCATCCTCATCTACTTCATCCTCCTTGGGACTATGTCCGTGTGGGTTCCCAGCAATAGAGTTTGCTCCAAAATAAATATTAGTGGGATGACATTGAAGATTCCACAGTTGTCCCTACTTACAAATCTGGTGGCCTCTTTGAAGGGCCTGAGTACACGACAATGTCTTTGATGATCTGCCACTGCCTGATCTCAAAACAACATATGCTGTGGTGGTCTGGTGCATGATAAAATTGTTTACTGCTAGGTGGAAATCATTCGCTGCAAGGTGGAATTGCAACAAGTTGGAACATCACAGATCAAGTGGGGCATGGGTTCCTAGCCACATCAGAATGGTTGAAATGCAAGGACGGTCTCCTGGATATTGCCATAACCTTCTGAAAACCACTATCCTTTTTCAAGAGGTTTTGCACCACTAAATTTATCACATGCTCTATGCAGGGAGCATGTGTTATTTCCCCTAATTGCAGTGCAGCCACGATGTTCCTGTCATTGTCACTGTCTACCCTGCCCAGTTGGAAATGGCAGGGAGACAGCCAGAGGGATGTTTACTGCTTGATGCAGTTTAGCAACTGATTCACAGTGTGGCTACTCTTGCCCTGGCTCAAATATAGCATGGCAACACAAGTAAGGTAGGAGAGAGGGGGAGTGGAAGCAATGTTCTGCCCTACCCTATTCTTTTGGGGATGGAAGGATATTCATTGAGAAGGATGTGGTGGAGGAAAATAAGCGCCTGATGTGGCAACCAGACTGACACAAAAGTGCAGGTTATAATAGGACCTGGCCTCATTGCTGCAGTGCTGCATTGCTGTTCCTGAGAAAAACATAGACCCAGTGGGCTGTGGAAGACATATTCTGTCCTTTTCTGTGGCAGCTGCTCTGAATTGCGCAGGGCAAGGGCTTTTTCAGGAGATCTGGTGACATACTGGGCTCTCCATGGGTAAGCTAGGTGGAGGCTAGCAGCGAGCCCAGTGACGTCACTGGCACTAATAGGTGGGCTTTTGTTCGGCCCTAGCCTGTAAAATGGTGACTTCACAGGGAACACTGCTAGGAGGATGCCTTAGCCTAGCAGTAAAAAATATAAACAAAAAACCCTTGCCCTGAGTGATAGAGTGCAGGGTAAGAGAGAGCATTGGAGCATGAAATGTTCCGGTGCTCATATTAAAGGGGCTGTCTGGGTGAAAACAAGGATATTTCCGGGTTCAGCCTTTAAGCTTGCACACCAGCATATTGCTAGTGACATAGAGTTGTTTCCTAGCAACACATTCGGTTGTCGATGGCTGTTGACAAAGTGGAGGAGGAGTCTGAGCAGGAGAAGCAGTAACTAATGATGACCATAACAAAGACACTGTACTGCATATGGTTGCAGCCTGGCTACCACAAAAGAGACTGGGATAAGGTGGGTTGTTGTTCTAACTGTACTGGTGGCCAGTTCTATTTTCCACTGAATCTGGCAATGCCACTTCATGTGCTGCAGTCGTGGTGCCAACTTATTTTTATCCTGCAAGCACTTAGCAGTGCTTTTGTTTGCAGACACTGTGAGAAAAACTGATGGGAGCTAATCACAGAGAGCAAGTGACAACTGAGCTTGGCCTAGGTCTAGCACATTCTGAGCCTGTGCCCACAGTATCAGCGACATCATCAGTTCCCGAGCTGACCATAGTAAAAGCAGATCTGGCACTGGCAGTTTTCTTTGGAGGTTCTGACTGTACGTTACCTCTATTCTTTATTGCTGTTATGGCCACCACTCTCCTCCTCTGATGTCATCTGCTCCTCAGCAACTGGATCATCAATCAGATCCTATTCAACACACAATCATCATAAAAATTTTCGTGAAGTGAACGTATAGCACCCGCACTGAATCCTGACCCATTAATTTCAATGGGCCTGTGTGCATGTGCATTGTTTTTCACGCATCATTTCTGCAGCATGTTCTATATTCTGTGTTTTTCTGCATCACAGTCCTGGCTCCATAGGAGTGAATAGCGGTTCAGTGAAAAACGCATTGTATCCAGATGCAATCTGCATGAAGTCCGGATGCAATGCGTTATTTACTGTTTGCTAGGAGATGTTTGTAAACCTTTTCATTTTTTTTTCATGTGTGTGAAAAACGTATCAAAACTGAAACACTCAACGAAATTGCAGACAAAACTGACTGAACTTGTTTGCGAAATGGTGCGAGTGTCACTGAACGCATCCCAAATGCATCCTGACACAATCCGCATCGTTCGTGTGAAAGAGACCTAATACTGGTATATTAGTGCAGTTATTGAAGTAGAATGTGTTCACTAAAATTACATGGTATTTTGACACAATACAATGTGTGGAATGAAATAGCTATATTGATGCACTGAAATGCCCAATTAAAAATGTTAGCTAAATTGTTAGCTGAAACAGTTTTTTGGTATCTAACAGATACCATGCCTTGCTACAAACTGGTAAAATGTGATTAACTGCCTAATTATACGCGATAGCAACATTTCAGCTGTTTTTTCAGTACATATAAAAGGTGGCAGTGATTAAATGTCTCCTTCTATGAACACACTGGTATTGACACACTGAAATTTGCTGTAGTGCTTGTCAAAAGTAGCAAAATTGAAACTGGGTTTTAGTATAAAGGCAGATTGTGCAGTGTTTACATCAAAATGTATGCCACTTGCGCGTGTCCAGAAAAAGATGACAATGGCCCAAGAGTTTGGTGATTGTACTGTAGAATGTGCAGTTAATACATGCACTTTCCACTTGCTGCCAGCAACTGACCTCAGTATGAAACACACACAGAACTCTGAGTGAGCACCCTGTCTGTAATTGCTTTTTGCCAGACACATCCAAGACACATGCTCTCAGATCTCAAGCTGGGCTCAGAATGGTGTCTACTGCCAAAATCCTGCCCCTGATTGGCTCACAGGCTATCTTTCAGCCTCTGAGCCAACCAATTCTGTCTCCCTCCCTCCCAAGGTCATGTGGTCATGTGGTCCATCTTCATGCTTCCTGCTCATGCTCCATTAGCACCTTTTTGCTTGATTCGTCCAAAGTGAATCGCCAGAACTTTGGATACGTTTGGCAACATAAGCGATTCACTATATATATATATATATATATATATATATATATATATATATATATATGAAGAAAAAGTCAGGCAGCACTCACTTAAAAAATAAAAAATTGTAATTTATTCACCCATGAAGGAAGCGTGATGTTTCAGCTCTGTATCTGAGCCTTTTTCAAGCAACAAATGGCAGTGAACACATCATGTAAATGCAACAAACACATGTGCATGTAAGTAATCAAGACACAATAAATACAAAGTATGTGCAAAATAAAGTGCATACATGATATATAAAATTAAAACCAACATGATTTAGTGCAAATATAATCAAATATATAAGGTCATGATTGAACAATGTGATATATGTATCCAAAATATAGTGAATATCAATTCATATTTAATTAATATATATAAGTAAAAAACCAACCAAGTGTATTCAATTCATATGTGTTTCCTGACCTGCACCACATGGAGAAGGGGGAAGGGCCGATCGGTGCCAAAGTAAAACAACTAAACGCCATGTGTGGCGTCTCAAAAGACACACTGCGCATGTTAGTAAGCATAATGGAGGATTTCCTACCCGGTATCACAGAGGAACGTGCATCCAGGCAGACATGCGCAATCAGTATCCTATTTTACTTGAGGTGCTGGTAGGTGATCACCTAAACCAAATCTCTGCTACCTCATTTGAATCTCACTTAACAACTGTAGGATGACATGGAGTGACCTACAAAAAGAATGGCAAGCGGGAACTGGGGTGAAATGCACAGTGAGGACAGTTCAAAATAGGCTTCAAGAGGCAGGGTTAAAGTTGTACAAAGCTAGAAAAAATCCCTTCATCAATGACAGGCAAAGAAGAGCCAGGTTGTCTGCCAAAAGACCATAAGGATTGGACCGTAAAGGACTGGGGTAACATTATCTTCTCTTATGATTCCAATTTTCAGCTTTGCACAACACTTCTTTGTGTAATTGTTAGACACCTGGAGAGGCCTACAAGCCACAGTTTCTCGCACCCACTGTAAAATTTCGTGCAGGATCAATGATAATGTGGGGATGTTTCAGCAAGGCTGGAATTGGGCAGATATGTCTTTGTGAAGGACACCTGAATCAACCCATATTATCCTGGAAGAAAAACTGTTTCCTTCTGACAATGATCCCAAACTCAGATCATTGTTTTTTTCGGCAGGACAATAACCCATGTCACATTGCCAGGTCAGTAATAGTTGGTCAATCAAGGTATGGATGAAGGACCACCAGATCAAGACCCTGTCAGCCCCATCTCCAGACTTAAACCCCATTGAAAACCTCTGGAATGTGATCAAGAGGAAGATGGATGGCCACAAGCCATCAAACAAAGCCTAGCTGCTTGTATTTTTGTGCCAGGAGTGGCATAAAGTTACCCAACAGCAATGGGAAATATTGGTGTATGAATGCCAAGATGTATGAAAGCTGTGATCAAAAATCAGGGTTATTCTCCAAAATATTGAATTCTGGACTCTACCTTAGTTGAAATATTAGTATTGTATTGTTTAAAAATGAATATGAACCTGTTTTCTAAGCATTATTTGCGGTCTGATATCTAAGTTTAGAGAAGGTCACATTCATTTCACCTATAAAGGTTAGAGTTAGAGATGAGCGAGCACTAAAATGCCCGGGTGCTCGTTATTCGAATCGAATTTTTCCCGATGCTCGGGTGCTCGTTTCGAATAACGAACCCCATTGAAGTCAATGGGAGACTCGCGCATTTTTTGTAGGGGACCGGGGCTCTGCCTAGGGAAGGCTGGGTGAAAACCTGGAAACATCAGAAAATGATGGAAACACCACGGAAATGGACAGGAAACAGCAGGGGCAGCATGCATGGATGCCTCTGAGGCTGCCTAATCGTACCATTATGCCAAATTCTGGGCAACAGCCTGGTGGTGACCCTCAAGGCAATTGTGCTGACCCAGACCAAGATGGGCAAGGCACATGTGCTGGCACATGTTAGGAAAGCACCCAACTAGGTGCAACGAAGGTCCATCACCGCCTGCAGGTGACACCACTGCTCATGCTGGCACTACTGTGCTATCCCCAGCCCCACGACGCAGGCATAAGCCTGACACAGCATGGTGACAGCGTAGTGATACCAACAAGTGACCAAGTTAGATTGAGGTAACAGGTGAACCACCCAAAAATGTAGCCTGACACAGCATGGCGGTGAACCCATAGTGACCAAGTTAGATTCAGGTGGCAGGTGAAGCACCCAAAAATGTAGCCTGACACAGCATGGCAGTGACACCACCAATGCCTTGGTCAGACTGAGATTGCAGCAAATGTCTGTAGGTGAGCCTCCCAAAAAATTGTTTTGGAGTGTCTGTAGTTGACCCTCCTGTAAAATATTTTTTTTGTTTTTCCTGTTATTAGTTTATGTACAACCCATGGCTGGCATCAGGGGCGTAGCTAGAACTGACTGGGCCCCACAGCAAAATTTTGTATGGTGCCCCCCCTTCATGACTATCCTGGCATCCTATATGTGCATATGTAAGGGAGAGTTCACAGGGCAGGGGGCACACACAGTGCAGCATGGGGGGCACAGTACAAAGCAGGGGCACAGGACAGCATAACGGGCACAGTGCATTATAGGGCGTACAGTACAGGGCAGGAGGCACACACTGTGTAGCATGGGGGACACAGTACAGGGCAGGGGGAAAAATACAGCGCAGGGGGTACAGTACAGGTCAGGGGGCACACAGTGCAGAATGGGGGCACAGTACAGGGCAGGGGGCAAAATACAGCATAGGGGGTACAGTACAGTGCAGGGGCACACAGTACAGGCCGGGAGGGCACGCACAGTACAGCATATGGGGCACATGGCAGCATACGGGGCACAGTACAGGGCAAGGAGTACAGTACAGGATAGGAGGCACACACTGTGCAGCATGGGGGGCACAGTACAAAGCAGGGGGCAAGATACAGCATAGGGGGTACAGTACAGTGCAGGGGTACACAGTACAGGCCGTGGGGGGGGGACGCACAGTACAGCATATGGGGTACATGGCAGCATACGAGGTACAGTACAGGGCAAGGAGTACAGTACAGGATAGGAGGCACACACTGTGCAACATGGGGGGCACAGTACAAAGCAGGGGGCAAGATACAGCATAGGGGTACAGTACAGTGCAGGGGCACACAGTACAGGCCGGGGGGACGCACAGTACAGCATATGGGGCACATGGCAGCATACAGGGCACAGCACAGGGCAAGGAGTACAGTACAGGATAGGAGGCACACACTGTGTGGCATGGGGGCACAGTACAGGGCAGGGGGAAAAATACAGCATTGGGTACAGGGCAGCATAGAGGGCACAATACAGCACAGGGAGTACAGGGCAGGGGGCACACATAGTGCAGCATAGGGGACACAGTACAAGGCAGGGGGCACACACAGTGCAGGGGGCACACACAGTGCAGCAGAGGGGGCACAGTACAAGGCAGGGGGCACACACAGTGCAGCATAGGGAGCACAGTGCATTATAGGGGGTACAGTACAGGGCAGGAGGCACACACTGTGTAGCATGGGGGGCACAGTACAGGGCAGGGGGCAAAATACAGCATAGGGGGCAGGGGGCACGCATAATACAGCATAGAGGGTACAATGCAGCATAGGGGGTACAGTACAGGGCAGGGGGCACACATAGTGCAGCATAGGGGACACAGTACAGGGCAGGGAGCAGAATATAGCATAGGGGACACAGTACAGGGCAGGGGGCACACATAGTGCAGCATAGGGGGTACAGTACAGGGCAGGGGGTAGAATACAGCATAGGGGGTACAGTACAGGGCAGGGGGCACACATAGTGCAGCATAGGGGACACATGGCAGGGGGAAGAATGCAGCATAGGGGGTGCAGTACAGGGCAGGGGGCACAAACTTACGACTGTTGGTCAGGCTGGCAGTGAGTCTGAAGGACTGCTGTATTGGCTGGCTGGCAGGCTGCAGCAATGCTCAGATGGCTGAGACAGCGCTGCTCTGGGTTGCTCCTGCATCCTGGATGTCTGTTATAACCAGAGCAGGAGGTCAGCTGGCACTACAAGGGAGGTGGAGGGGCAGGTAAGAGAGGCAGCCTGACAGGCAGGCAGGAGTGCAGAGGGTCACATGCAGGGTCCACATGGTGCTTCTGGAAGTCTGGAAGCGGGCCCTGTTTGTGACTGAAGTATTACTTGCAAAGATTGGTGGAGCAGCAGCTTCCTCTCACTGCTCCTCCACCAATCAGATTACACAGTGCAGCAGCGCAGAGGAGAGGTAGGAGAATCCCTCTCTCCCCATCCTCTTGTTTCAATGCGCAGTGTTACGATCCCACCCCACCCCTGGAAAGAGAGAGAAATAGAAATATTACCCTGCTGATTTGCCACATCCCTGCTACTGCTCCCGGGCCCCTGCTGAGCTCGGGCCCCGAAACAGTCGCATCCCCTGCTTCCCCTATAGCTACGCCACTGGCTGGCATGGTGGGAATATATAGGTTTGCTTCACTGTCCACTGCACCGTTACATTTTCTTCATCATTGCCAATTACTTTTTCACCAACTGTGGCAATGATAAAGGGGAAGGTGAATCCACTGACGAAGAAAAGTGTCATCCTCCTACAAAATCTCCACTTGTTCTCAATTGAAAAGGGGATGTTCTTGCCGTGTCCTTCCACATAGTGGCCGCTTCTGCGGACGACAGAGGTGGTGTACCTACGGACAGCCTGACCGAACATGATGGCAGACGGGGAGAAACTCCCTCATGTAAAATTGTTTTTTGAGTGTCTGTATTTGACGCTACTAAAAAATTTATTGGAGAGAGGGCCTGTAGGTGGCCCTCCGTAAACATTGTTTGTATAGAGCGCCAGTTGGCCCTCAGAAACATTGCCTGTTGGCTCAGCGTTTCTGTGCGAAGAGGAGGAGGAGGGGTTGGAGGAAGAGGCATAATAAGTCTGAGAAACTGTGACTGAGATAGGCACCGCAATCCTTGGTGTGGGCATTACATGAGTGGCCCCAGGGTCAGACTCGATCCCAGCCTCTACCAAGTTAACCCAATGTGCCGTCAGGGAGATATAGTGTCCCTGCCCGCCAGCACTTGTCCACGTGTCCGTGGTTAGGTGGACCTCATCACTAACCGCGTTGGTCAGGGCACGGATGATGTTCTCTGACACGTGCTGGTGTAGGGCTGGGACATCGGGAAAAATAGTGGCGGCTGGGGACCAAGTACCGAGGGACAGCCACCGCCATCAGGTTGCGGAAAGCCTCAGTCTCTCTACCAGTCTATAGGGCAGCATCTCCAGGCTCAACAATTTGGAGATGTGGATGTTTAGGGCTTGGGCATGTGGGTGGCTGGAATTGTATTTGCGCTTGCGCTCAAATGTCTGCTGCAGAGACAGCTGAATGGGACACATTGGTGGAGGTTGTGGAGGATCGTGTAGGTGAATGGGTGGTTGTAGGGTGGGAGGTGCTCGTGCCGGGGTCCTGGGCGGGGGGTGGACTCGCCGAGCCAGCATGTGACAAAGGGGAAGGGGCAGTGGTGTGACCCGCAGGAGGTGAACGGCCTTGGTTCCACTGAGTCGGGTGTTTAGCACTCATATGCCTGCGCATGCTGGTAGTGGTTAGGCTGGTAGTGGTGGCTCCCCTGCTGATCTTGGTGTGACACAGGTTGCACACCACAGTCCGTCGGTCATCCTCAGTTTCTTTAAAAAACCTCCAGACTTGCGAACATCTAGGCCTCGGTACGGGAACTTGACTCCGTGAAACAGATGCTGATCTACCTTCTCTGGCCATGCTTCTCCCTCTGGCCACCCCACTGCCTCTTCCAACCTGTTCTGGTGCTGCACTTACCTCCACTTCAGAAGCACTGTCTTGAGTTGGATTACCAACCCAGCTCGGGTCAGTCACCTCATCATCCACCAACTCTTCCTCCGATTCCTCATTGTGCTCCCCCCTCCGACTTACTGCCCTGACAACAACGTCACTGTCTGACAACCGTGTCTCATCATCATCATACGACACCTCTTCACGCACTACTTGCACTAAGTCCACACTCTCATCAACCACAGACTGCGAAAGTTCTAAATTTTGGGCATCGGGACAGAGCAACTGCTCAGGTTGCTGTTGAGCAGTGGTTTGTGTCTCTGGGTAGGGTCCTGAAAAGAGTTCCTGTGAGTATGCCTGATCTAAATCCATACTTTCCGTGGGGGGGGCAGGCTGGGGGGAAGGAGGTTGAGCTGGAGGAGACAGAGGTCTACTCCCTTGGCTAGCGTGGGTGGACTGCATGGAAGACTGGGTGGTGGATAAATTACTGGACACATTGTCCACTATCCACGTCATCACCTGTTCGCACTGTTGTGGTTTCAATAGTGGTGTACCACGTGACCCAGTAAGTTGCGAGATGAAGCTAGGGAGCGAAACTCTGCGGCGTTCCACTGCTCCCTCATCAGCATGTACAGTGTCATCCTGCCCAGGACAACGGCCTCTGCCCCCTACACTACTTGAATGCCCACGCCCACGCCCTCGTCCTCAACCCTTAGCCCTTGGGTTCAACATTTTGTATATTCACCAAACTGTCGAGTTAATATCTGAGGCCAAAACCGTATTCAGTAGACAGTAGAATTACTATCTGAGGCAAAAAAATGTAGTCTTTAGACTCCAGCTATTGCATCGCAAACCACTCAATTTTGCACTGGACTGTAGTTTATATAATAGAGAATAAAAACGTATTCTCTAGACTGCGGCTAGTGTATCGCACACCTCACAATTGTTCACTGGACTGTAGTTTATATAATTGAGTGAAAAAAATTATTCTCTAGACTGCGGCTAGTGTATCGCACACCTCACAATTGTTCACTGGAGTGGTGTATATATTTTATTCGAGTGAAAAAATGATTCTCTAGACCGCGGCTAGTGTATTACACACCTCACAATTGTTCACTGGACTGTAGTTTATATAAATGAGTGAAAAAAATTATTCTCTAGACTGCGGCTAGTGTATCACACACCTCACAATTGTTCACTGGACTGTATTTATATAATTGAGTGAAAAAAATTATTCTCTAGACTGCGGCTAGTGTATCGCACACCTCACAATTGTTCACTGGACTGTAGTTTATATAAATGAGTGAAAAAAATTATTCTCTAGACTGCGGCTAGTGTATCACACACCTCACAATTGTTCACTGGACTGTAGTTTATATAATTGAGTGAAAAAAATATTCTCTAGACTGTGGCTAGTGTATCACACACCTCATAATTGTTCACTGGACTGTAGTTTATATAATTGAGTGAAAAAAACTTATTTTATAGACTGACGCTGCTGTACAGCACACCTCACAATTGTTCACTGGACTGTAGTTTATATAACTGAGTGACAAAACGTATTCCCTAGACTGCACTACAGATCCCAGCAAGCCAAGGTACAGCAGCAGCAAAAATAAGTACTGAGAGGACTTTGGGCAATTTCATTGGGGTCTATGTGGACCATGTGCTGTCCCCTTTCTGCCACCAATGCTTCAGTGTGCAGCCAAGATTGCGGTAGCTGCACTACAAGTCCCAGCCAGCAGCCGAGAGGAGGACAAAAAAAATGTCGTTGTAGCCCTTAGAAGGAGCGTTGGGTTCTTTGTGGATGATTCCTGCCTAACCAGATTCTAATTTCATGCCCTAACAGTGTGCAGCCAAGATGGCGGTCGATGCACTACAAGTCCCAGCCAGCAGCCAGGAGGAGACCAAAAAAAAAAAAACGTGCTTGTAGCCCTTAGAAGGGCTGTTGGGTTCTTTGTGGGTGATTCCTGCCTAACCAACAACTAAATTCAGGCCCTAACACTCTCCCTGACAGACAGCAGCTCTATCTCTAATCTCATGCAGACGGCGTCTGAATCGAGCAGAGCGGGACCAGATTCTTATATTCCCAGGTCATCTGATCTGGCCAGCCAATCCCTGTTATCGACTTGTAGGGGCCTCACGTGATGCTAGGAGGTACCAAGGACTCTCCTGCATGTTGATTGGCTGAAAAAAGGCGGCTAACATGCAGGAAGAGGAAGTTGTCATTTCCTCGAGGATCGCGATATGCTCGTACGAGTAGCGAGCATATGCGAATACCCTAATGCTCGAACGAGCACCAAGCTCGGACGAGCATGTTCGCTCATCTCTAGTTAGAGTGCATTTTAGTTTCATCCTAAAATTTAACCCACAAGCCAAATATCACTGACTTTTGTAGTGTATAAAGTACTGACAACATTTCTTCCAAATTACAGATAAAAGAAATTGTATTTTACAACATCTTTTTATTAGAAAAGGAAAACTGGTCAAAATACTGTAATACACTACTCACAAAGAGTCAGTGATATTTGGCTCGTGGGATAAATTTTAGGATGAAACTAAAATGCACTCTAACCTTTACAAGTGAAATTAATGTGACCTTCTCTAAACTTTTGAATGCACATGTCCAACTATTCAATGTTTCAGTAATTTTTGCACAACTTACTGTTCTCTAACAAGGAGCTTAACGGCAAAATTCACAACAGGTGTTTGATCTATTAATCACACAATAAATTTCCATTGGAAATTTTCAATTAGAATTGGTATTTAAACAGTTCACCTCATCATGCTGTTCACATTTTGACATCATGAGACCAAGATGACACCTAATAATTGATCAACAGTACCTTGCCATTGCGAGGCTTCAAGCAGGATGTTTTCAGATGGAAGTGGCCACTGAGCTTAGAGTGTCACAGAGTGTCATAAGCAGGTTGCAACAGAGATGCAAAGAGACTGGAAGAGTCAAAGAAAGGCATAGAAGAGGACATCCTTTGGCCACATCCCACACTGATGACCGCTTCGTTGTGAACAATTCTTTTCGGAACCAGATGATGAATGCCACACAACTCCAGGCACATTTAACGGAGGTGAGAGACAACCAAGTGTCAAGTCAGACCATTCGAAACTGTTTACATCAGTGTGGTCTGCGTGTTAGACGACCTGCAAGGGTACCTGACCACACCACCAGACACAGGCGTCATGATCTTGCATGGGCCAGGGAGCATGACAGAGGGACCTGTGGGCTTCAGTGCTGTTAACTGATGAACGTCAATTCATGCTGAGCAGAAATGATGGCCGCCATTGATGGAGACATCAAGGAGTACCCTATGCATCATCCACTGTTGTCACCAGACAAGCCTTTAGTGGTGGCGGAGATGGTGCTACTGGTGGGCAGATATGCCGAGTCAATACAGAACTGCCCTAGACTTTGTAAATGGTACACTGACAAGCCCATACTACTTGAATAACATCATTAACCCAGTCATTGTGCCTCTGCATGAACAATACAGGTCTAATTTCATCTTCATGGACGACAATAGGCCAGCTCATTGAGGTTGCATCATTAGGGAGTGGCTGCTGGAGAATGGGGTACCACTTTCTCCAGACCTGAATCCCATTGAAAGCCTATGGGATCAGCTGAGTCGCTGTGTAGAGGCTCGTAACTCTGTACCACAGAACCACAATGACCTGAGGACTGCCCTTCAAGAAGAGTGGGATGCCATGCCTCAGCAGACAATGTCAACTTGCATGAGACGTCGTTATCAAGCTGTAATTGATGCTCAAGGCCACATGAAAAGTTATTGAAACATTGACATTTGTTGTCGGGGTATACCTACCACTGGTGTTGGCTCAGATGAGAAAATCACTATTTCATGCTTCTACTTAAATGCCCTATTTTCATGATATAATATCACTGTGGCGTGAACTTTTTACATTTTCCATAAATTTCACCCAAAAGCTGTAGAACAAAATAAAACTGCTCATTTTAGTTGAACATGTTCCCATAAACTCTAAAACTAGATAAACTGATAATTTTACAATGGTCTCTTAATTTTTTCCAGATATATATATATATATATATATATATATATATATATATATATACATATACACACACACACACACACACACACACACAGAGTTGAGTCTCATTATTATGACCACCAGCTAACATCTAAAGTCCTGCTTGGTTGTCACATGCTGAGTGCAGTGTATCCCACAGCTGCTGGAAGGTGTATGGGGGAGCATCCAAAGAATGAACATGATTATCAAGGTGGTCCCACAGATTGGGTTAAATTGGGTTACAGTCTGAGAAATTAGGGGACCAGAGTAGTGCTTGGAAGTCTTGCTCATCCTCTTCCAACCAATGTCGGACATTTCTAGCCATGTGTAATTTGGTACTGTCTTGCTGGAAGATCCCATCCACCACAGGAAATACAATCAGCATGTATTGGAGTACACGATCTGCGAGGATGGATTCATACTCAAATCGGTTGAGAGTGCCTTCCACATCGATGAGTGGGCACAGAGAATTCCACAACATTCTCCAAACCATAATGCTGCCAATATCAGTTTGTGTTCTACGAGCAATGGTTCCACAGTATTTTTTTCTCATAATTCTAGGTGCTAGTCCCATCCATCTGCTTCGGATCACTAAACTGTTTTCTTAGACATATGTCTGGCAGTCCCTGGTTCATTTTAGTTGTGAACTGCTCCATAAAACAAAAGCAGGAGCAACAAAAGCAGTAGCCTTCATACAGTTTCAGTGAAAGAATAAAGTGGGAAATTAATCATCCCCCTTAAGCCCACTGGATTTGTGACTTTTCAATGTATTTGCGATTTTTCTAGTTGCAATCTGCATTTTACACTGCGCTTGCAAAGTCTACAAAAGGGGGGCGTAGCAAAGATGAAGAGAGGGTGTTGGGAGGGTGGCTAATCAATGATTATTGATGCCAGAAACTGGAGCAAATAATGACTGAAATCTACACAGCTCTGAGCATTAGCATAGAACATGCTGATCTTGATAAATCACGGTGAATGCCCTTTTATTTACCCCAGTGGTTGCAACTAGGGATGAGCAGACCACTGGAAGTTCGGGTTCGCTGGGTTCGGCCGAACGAGTTCAGCCCGAACTTGACCCCGAACCCCATTGAAGTCAACGGGGATCCAAGCTTCACCTTATTATTTTCGGTTATAACATGGTAATAAAATCACCTGAACACTGAATCTGAACCCGGACTTCAGTGAAAAAGTCCGGGTCCAGGTCCGGGTACAACTCGCAAAATTCTGTATGAGCCCGAACTTTGCAGTTCGGGTTTGCTCATCCCTAGTTGCAACTGACACTGACTTTATTTTGAACATCTTCCTTTTTGCCTTTTATTTGTATTTTAATAATTTTTTTACAATAATTTTATTACTTATTTCTAAAATATATTTTTGCCACATAATATGTCCCCTAAAAGGTCTTTAAAAGACCTCTGGAGGACATTGACATTTTTTTTTAATTTGCAATTTTTATTTTGTCTTTTATTTGTATTTTTTATTTTATTGTGTTTTCAATTTTTTTTAATATTTTTTTTATTTTTTTTATATATATTTGCCACATAATTTGTGCCCAAAAGGTCCATGAAAAATCTTGGGGACACAGACTTTTAATTTTTTTTTCAGTTTCCACGGTAACTGGAGCATCTAAAGAAGCCGTAGTTACAGGGGTAACCAGCCTACTTTGTACTAAGACAGAGCTGATCAGGGTCTACTGACCCTGCAGCTCAGTGTTCCCCTGACCTTAAGACGCCTGGTGATCACGTGATCGCCGGGGTTCACCCTGCAGAGAGCGCTCATTGAGAAGAAGGCTGAAACACTGATAAACCTCTTCTGCCTTCTTTTCTGCTCCTCCCTGCTTTCACTGACCTCCTCCTGCTACAGTCCAGGAACAGGAGCTGTCACCCATCGCTATGCGGAGCTCCGGGCAGAAATACAGCTGATCGTAGGATCAGCTAGGTTTCTGCCAAGCAGGACGGGGGCCGCAAATCATGGCCCTGGGCACTTCATGTGGCCCGCGGGCTGCGGGTTGTGAACCCTTGGTCTAAATAGTGGTCTGACATTACCAGTGACTATCTATCTATCTATCTATCTATCTATCTATCTATCTATTATCTATCTATTGACACACTTGATGTTTTCTTGAAAGTTAAATGTCTCCAAAATTGTTTGGCAGCAGATCATACTCTTTCCTCTAAAACATGTACTTTTCATGAGAACTGAATGTGCAAGCTAATAGATTTATTAGTTTTATAAGTGATGGCAAAAACAGCTGTTATTTTGTATATTCTCAGGTGAATAGCCACACTCTGTTATTGTAATAATGACAATAATAATCCTTATTTATACAGCACCAAGATATTCATTGCCTCACAATTGGTGAAATAGCAAACAAATAAAATCAAAACAAAGTAACAAGTAATTAACTACTTGTGGACTGCTGACTACACAATTATCACAAAATGTATCTTGCACGATGAAACCATAAAAAAAGAATGCCAGAATTGCTGCCATTTGCTTAACTCCCCACAAAAAAAACGAAATGAAAAAAATTAACTAAAAATTGTTTTGTACCTCAAAATAATAAATAATGAAAACGTCAAGTCATCCCGGAAAAATGATGCCCTCATATAGCTCAAAAGAAAGAAAAAAAATTTATAAATAAAAATAAGAAAGTTATGGATTTTGGGCTGTGGTGATGCAAAAGCATTTTGTTTTAAGTTTTTGTTTTCATTGAGATAATGAAATAAAACATAAAATATATATGTACTGTATATGTATTTGGTATTGCTATATTCATACTGACCAAGAGAATATAATTGTCATGTTATTTATGCTGCAAAATGAATGCTACTTTTCATGCATTAACATCTAGGGAAAGCTTATGGGAAGAGATGTAAAACAATTCACATAACAAATAACTGTGCCAGTATATCAGCATTCACTTTATATACTGCATGTGCCACCACCCAGGTGTCTGCTGGCTGCAACAAGAACCAGTCAGCATTTACCTGTACCTCTGTAATATAGTGGGGGGAGAAAGCTGCAGGAAGACACTTCTGCCATTGGGAGAAGTCAAGAGGCCCTCATATGCACTAGATGGCCGGTGACCCTGCCAAAATTTGTGGGTTCAGTTGATCTAATGTGTATGGCCAGCTTTAGTTATTCATACATACAATATATTACAGTACAAGGTCTGATGTACAGATGATGCTTGTTAGTATACAGATTTCAAGAGAAATTATTTTCAAGCACTGAACAAGCAGGGAATACCAAGGTGATTACATTAGGCAATATACAGAATTGTAAATGCAGCTATTTTAAATTTATACTTAAACTGTAAAATGGTGTTCAATAGTGAACCTACAAAATATTTCAGTGGAATGCTAATTCCATATCCATCACTATAGAAAGGGTTAATTATACTCCAGATGTATAGGAAAGAAACCATTTCCTATGACGATCAGGCATTTGGTCAATAAGACTAGGAGTCTCAGTAATTATTAATAAATGGTAACACATTTTTGCTCAGTACATTCTGTAGATAAAATAAGATAATTTCTATTTTTATTTGTCAGCGTTCTCACTAGAAAAGTATGCTTTGAAAGTTAATGAATTTCCAACTGACATATGTACTGTCGATTACTCAAAGGTTGTGGAGTTTTCAGCACTGAAAGGAATATTCAAGTTCTTTGTGTTCTTTTTATTTGCTGGATGTGCAGTCTGTACTTCACTAACCACTGCTGATCTGGTCTCAGGTTAATTCCAAAAGGATGCAGCTAACCCAGCAGCCTTACATTGCACAACTGAAGCTTCGTCAGTTGCATGTACAGCAATTTCCTAATAATTAAAATTCTAATTCTACATATAATATTAAAAATAATAATTAGCATATTTTAGAGAATCCTAGTCTGCACCAAAATATGCTATGTATGGTTTAGTTTTTTTACATAATTTGTATGGGGATCATCCTGGACCTGTATATCTTAATTAAACTAGCTGCTTGTGAATATGCATTCATATTCTGGGGCTTCTTAGACTACACGATATACATACTAACTGAATAGTCTGTCATGTGACTTTACATCCATTGCCATGCAATACTGTCCGTGATTGGTCAAGCTCTCACTGATACTCCAATCTTTATATCCTACACTTATGTACTCCAAAGATACATTTAATTGCCGACTTACACTATAAAATTAAAAAAGTCTATTTGCAGTATCCCAGGGCAGGGGTTACCAGCAAATTGTATATTTCATAATGATATGTCATGCTACATTACACTAAGTCATGGCACAGCTGGGTCTAACAATCCTGGCTCAGCCCTTGCAGGTCAGGTGGGGATTCAGGATCGACCCCAAGCTTAGTTGGAAGGAAGAGGAAGCTGTGACTTGCGCTTCCTCTACTTAGGCCCAAAAAGCCCCAGTGCCTCACTTATATCTGCATGATCTACAAAAGGAGAGAAGGAGTAAGACAAAGGAGATAACTAGAGAACCCAGAGTCTGCATGGCCAAACATTGAAGTTAGTAAA
The DNA here is from genome assembly GCA_900303285.1 of Rhinella marina. Lineage (NCBI taxonomy): Eukaryota > Metazoa > Chordata > Amphibia > Anura > Bufonidae > Rhinella > Rhinella marina. The sequence continues at coordinate 89,065 of ONZH01021387.1, forward strand.
GTAACCTGCTACCAAAAGCTGTTAAGACTTTACTACAGTGAGGGACACTGTTAAGACACCCTGCACATCTGGATATGACTTGGTCAGTCATATCTCTAAAACCCTGTATCCCTCAGTTGACATTGCAGCCACCATTACATGAGTACTGCTGTCTACCATAGGTTCTGCAGGAAGAGACTTGAGACAGATAGAGGGGAAAGATAAAGCTATAACTTCAATACTTACCTAAAGCCATACATTGTTATCTAGGAAGAATTGCACTGTGTAAATTGGAACTGTGTTTTGCTATTGTTGGATATACTACAACTAATATTTTGCACGTCAGTAAAAAGAGACACTTATCTGGTCTGATTATTGACTTCTACACCATATGCCAGCCAGTGCACCCCCTGCCTTGTACCTATACAAAGACTTAACATCACAGGCACCCCAACTACCATCAGGCAGGAGCTGCAGTATCAGGGTATGCCATGGGGAAGAAAGGGCGTGTCCTCCTTTCACTGCACTGGCCCTTGACAGAAACAGTTTGAGGAACTCCACTGTGATAGACGTCCTACAGCCAAAGGCATTACTACTCCCTTCAGGATAGGTCATCATTATCTGATCAGCAGGGGTCCACCACTGATCAGCTACAGAGAGGTGCCATGCTCACCGGAGCTCTGGTTAGCACAGCCGGTTCCTGCAGCTTACCAAGCATAGCAATGTAAATAGTATGGCTGCTGTGCTTGGTATTGCAGCTTGGCTCCATTCACTGCAATGAGGCTGAGCTGCAGCTAGGCCATCTAACCGATGTATGGTGATGTCACATGGTCTAGGAAAAGGCCCCAGTGCTCATGGAGCCAGGGGTGCACCACCAATGAGGCCAGGTGAGGCGATTGCCTCAGGCAGCACCAGATAGGGGCAAGAGGGGGTAGCGGAAGGGCCTTGGGCAATAAGTGATTAAGAAATTGGCATTTGGGGGTGCCGTTTCAGTTTTCGCAGCAGAAAGGCTAGGTGCACCCCTGCATGGAGCATCTGGCCTCCACTAACAGCTGATCGACGGGGGACCGGGTGTTGGACCCCTCATGGTCTGATATTGATGATCTATCCTGAGGATAGTTTGTCAATATAAATTGCTGGATAACCCCTTTAAGGAAAAATATTGCAGTAATGTATACTGTTGAACCACTGGATTACTAAGAGCTGAACTGTTGTGTCTATATTTTTAAAGAGGTTGTCCAGCTCATACCAAGTGATGGCCTATCATCACGATAGACCATCACTAGCTGACCCGTGAGGGTCCAACACCCTGCATTCCTGCTGATCAGATGTTCTGGTGTAGCTCCATTGCTGGATGGTGGCATAGGAACTACACATCACCATCAATTGTGTAGTTGAGGGAGTTCATCACTATAGCAATGCTGCCATCGAAGTCAGTGGGAGCAACTTTGCAGTGACAGGCTTTGTCCACCATATGGGTGATGGAACTGTGTAGTTCCGATGCTGACCTACAGCCAAATTATAACACACCTTAAAGGGGTTGTGCAGGGATTTATAATCATGACTTTCCTCAGGATAGGCCATCAATATCTGATCAGTGGGGGTTCAGCTAGCAACACCCCCGCCGACCAGCTGTTTGACAGTGAGGCGGGGCTCTATACAAGTGCTACTTCTTCTTTATTACACAGCACATTGTCTCCTGTGTAGCCACGGCATTGTGTAATTACAAGCACTCACTCCATTCAAGTGAATAGACTAAGTACTTGCACTGCATTTACTAGACAAAGTGCAGTGCACTGAAAAGGGAGTGGTGCTCGCATGGAGCGTCGCCTCCTCTTCTAACAGCTGATCGGTGGGTTGCCGGTTGTTGAACCCCAACCGATCAGATATTAATGTCCTATCCTAAAGACACACATCATCGATATATATTGCTGCACAACCCCTTTAACTGTACCACTCAAAAAACCTGTTAGCGTATGCAGATCAGTGTGTGAATTGAATTTCTTGAGCTAGAAATAACTGAGAAGTTGTTTATTAGCTTTGCTGCATTCATTTTAATTTGTGTCAGAGTAGAAACAACGTTGATTTACTTTTGTCATTTGCTGCTTCCTTTCTGATAGATGACAGAGATACAGCTAAAATGAGAAAGGATTGCAAGCTGCCTATATGTCTGTCACACGAAGGTAAAACAAGTCATGGTAATACTGCAGTATTGACAGTCGTCAAGTAGGCAATATCTGTCTTTCTGCTGCATTAAAGAATTCTGACATTAGTGGACTAACAGGATACAAGAGTTGAAAGTAAAATGTGAACTTGCAGGCTTGTAGAAACAGTGACCATGACCAGGCTATAGCTCCATTGTATCTGTAACATGGCAGACAATATGCCTCTTAGGGAAATAACAAGGTTTGCACCTCAAGCAGCTGAAATTTAAAATGAAAGACTTCACTATGATACTATAGATGGGGATTTAAAGGGGTTATCCCATCTTGGTATATAATATAAGTGATAGTGTTATTGCTAATAATTAGAGATGAGCGAGTAGTGTTCGATCGAGCCGGTATTCGATCGAATACTACGCTATTCGGCATACTCGATTTCAATCGAGTATAACGGCGATGGCGCACTTAGAATTCGTTTCCCCTCCCACCTTCCCTGGCGCTCTTTTTCCACCAATCACCATGCGGGGGGGGTATGACAGGCCCGCGGAGCACGCAGGCAGACCGAAAACGGCGTCTACATGGATTGGCTGGAAAAACCATGTGACCTCGAATATTAAAAACTCAGCTCTTCCTGCTCGTTTGCATATGCTGCATGAACTTAGTCAGGGACAGAGGCTGGAGAAGGGAGAGATAGGTTTTAGCTGTTGGACAGGCAGGAGCATGATTAAAAGCCCTTATCAGGGCTACTATAGTGCAGTACAGTGATAGCTTTACTACAATATACACTCTGCAGAGAACGGCTGCTGTATTCAGGGATAGCTGCTGGAGTAGGGACAGAGAGAGGCATTAGTGGTGTATTAGGTGCTCTGCTACATACCAAACTATATTTGGCACTACTGTTCTGCGTTCTTTTTGGCTGCAAAACCCTGTTATATACCTAGTGTGTATATGCACCATCTGATCTGGCAGTATACGGCTGTGAATTATTTTTTTTTTTTAAAATACAGTTTATTTGGCTCTAGTGTTCTGGGTTCTGTGTGCCTGCAATACCTTTTTTGTATACCAGGTGTAAATACCCACCGTCTGACCTGTTAGTACACGGCTGTGTACCTAGAAATAAAAAAAAAAAGCCTTTTCTTTGGCACCTGTACTGTGCGTTCTCTTGCAAAATAATTTTATATACGTGGTGTTAATACCCACCGTCTGAATCTGTTAGTACACGGCTGTGTACCTAGAAATATAAAAAAAATAGGCCTTTTCATTGGCACCTGTACTGTGCGTTCTCTTGCAAAATAATTTTATATACGTGGTGTTCACACACAC
>ONZH01021388.1:0-27139 GCA_900303285.1 Rhinella marina
ATTATTCCACCTATCATTTTTTGCAGCCAGAGCCACCGCCTGGGGCCTATTCGTCCATCAAGGTAGGAACACCGTGACACATACCCCAGAGACACTGTAGGCCTAAAATACCCTTGGCACTCCTACACTGGGACAAGAGAGACATCTCCTTAGAGGGCCCTGGAGGGGAAGGGTCGCCCCGCTGCAAATGGCGTCTGAGCGCTGCATAATATGATTCACATTTTTGTTAAATATTTTTGGGGTAACACAAGTTTATACTTCTTTAACTAACTTGATTTTAAAATTATTGTGATATGTCGGCTTCACTAACCACTTGGAGAACATAATGTGTACACAGTCTAGTTATCAATAACATGTTGGGTGGCATGATCCTAGTGCTTGAAAATATTACACTTCTGTGAATTAGGGGTTTGTACTTACGGGACACCCATACTGTGTTGTCTTCCCATGGGCCTGGGGAAAAATCGATATCCCCCCTGACGGAACTTGGAGCTATAAAAGATAAAACAAAAAATTAGCTTGTATTTTGAAGACAGAAGGGCCACCCATTACACTTTTTATTTTACCTACCTTCTGCCTCTGGTAGCTGGGCTGGGGGTGTATGAGGGCCAGGTGGGGTCCTCTCAGGGTGGGGTTTAGGAGGGGCAGAGGAGCTCCTCTCTGGTGCAGCAGCTGTCAAAATTTAAATAATGGCATTACATTCAATTCAAATGAACAGTTGTAACTTCTGATGTTGATACATCTGAATAGTTTGGGGCTGGATCCCATTCCTAACCACTAGTGCTCTTATATCACTGCTGCTGCACTCCCACATAGCCTGGATTAAAAATAAATTAAATATGTTTACACTTACTATAAGGTCCTTCAGGGGCCGTCCGGGCACATCCCTGCTGTCGATGTTGCTGACGTTGCTCTGCAACATAAATCCATACACAATGGCATATGATGACCGTTTTAATACTAACACTGTATACTACTATGAAGATATTATGGGTGAGAGGGGGGCGATATGATGAGGAGTGAAGGGAACATAGAATATCTGGGGTGCATATTTGATGGAGGGAGCATTTGTTGGGAGGGGTGGGGGGTTGAATGAATGAATAAAAGATGTCTGTGTGTCACATTCTGCAGGTACAAACATAACAAATATAAATACAGCACATACAATGCACTAGTATACCATAGCTCCAGTCCCAACCGTTCTGGATTCGGCAGCACAGTCAGGATTTTAGCGGCTGTGTCCGGGAACGGGTGGCTATGTCCCGTGGTCAGCTGTCTTTGCATCCATAGGAAGCAGAGACGGGTGACGGTAAGCAGGGAGCAGTCCCTTCACCTTCCCCCACGTCCAGTATAATGTCTCCTTGTGGCTGCCCACATACAGTATAATGTCTTCTCCTTGTGGCTGCCCCCATACAGTATAACGTCTCCTTGTGGCTGCCCCCATACAGTATAATGTCTCCTTGTGGCTGCCCCCATACAGTATAACGTCTCCTTGTGGCTGCCCCCATACAGTATAACGTCTCCTTGTGGCTGCCCCATACAGTATAACGTCTCCTTGTGGCTGCCCCCATACAGTATAATGTCTTCTTGTGGCCGCCCCCATACAGTATAATGTCTCCTTGTGGCCCCCATACAGTATAATGTCTCCTTGTGGCTGCCCCCATACAGTATAATGTCTCCTTGTGGCTGCCCCCATACAGTATAATGTCTTCTCCTTGTGGCTGCCCCATACAGTATAATGTCTCCTTGTGGCTGCCCACATACAGTATAATGTCTTCTCCTTGTGGCCCCAAGTGTTTTTTTCTTCTAAATGGGTATTTATTGTGATAAATTTCTTAATATCGTTATCGTGGGAATATATTTTAAATCACCCACTCCAGACACATTAGCTGCAGCATGAGCACATCTTTGAGTCTGTGTGTAGGAGGAGGAAGCGCTAAATATGAAGGGGCATATAAGGGTACTTTCACACTAGTGCTAGAGATCCGGTGGGCTGTTATGGCCGGAAACAGCCCACCGGATCTGTCCGGATCCGGCATTTGCCTGACACAAAAGGGAGAACGGCCAGCACCATTAACAATAATGGGGGACGGCGCTGATCCGACCGCTATCCGCAAGAACGCCGGGAATTGGCAGGACAAATACTGTGGAACAGCCTGCCAGATCAATCCCACATATGTGAATGTAGCCTAAGGCAAATTACCGGGAAGGGGCACATATCTGAGAATACCTTCACTTGTTTGGCTAGGGCTACACGACGACATGTGACTTACTGTCGCGCGACACATAGTGCACAACTACACTCGCGACAATTTTTACAATGGAAGTCTATGGTGTTGACTGCGACATGCTGCGACACGACAATCGCAGAAAAACCCATCCTGGATGGACTTTTCTGCGACTGTCTTGTCGCAGTCGCAGCATGTCACAGTGCGACACCATAGACTTCCATTATAAAAATTGTCGCGCGACAAATGTCATCGTGTAGCCCTAGCCTTTGAGTGGAGTTAGAGGAGTGGCCTAGCATGAAAGAAAATTGCAGCAGCGCACTACGCACTCCCACGTTGTCCTATATGGTTTTCTTTAATGGCACTGGTACATATACAATACAGACAGTAAACAAATTTTTTAACATGTTACTTATCAAATATTTTTGGTTAATCACCCTCTCGTATCTCATCCCGGATCTGCCTTAGCCGCTCTGGGCACTTCAATTTGAGGTCCGACCACTTCCTCTGGACCTGGCCCGGGGTCCGCTCACTCTGACAGTGATGGCGCAGGCCTTGTATCACCCGCTCCACTATTTAATTTTTTTCTTGGTGCGGGTGTTGATGGGTGCCACTGCCATCATAGCCCAGCTTGTCCATCTTCTGGACCATGTACTTTAGCTCTTCAGAGCTGAATGGACATGAACGCCTGCTTGCCGTTGCCATCTTGCAAAATTCGCTCTGACTCTGAGGTTCGTACGCCACGACCTAGCATTGTGCGTGCATTCGCAAGACTTATATTCGTACGCAACAGTGGATAGATTAAAAGCGTATAAAGTTACGTACCTTTTGAAAAATGAACGTTCATTATTACTTCCTACTTCGTTCCCTTTATGCTGGAGGCAGAGTGGTCATACTGGCACACTTTACCATACTCTCTGGTCGTGCCCCAAAATTAAATGCTACTGGTCTGAAATATTTCAGATTCTGTCTACAGTCCTTAACTACCCCATATCACCAGCTGCACATACTGCTGTACTGTTTATTGACCTAGATAAACTCCCACAATATGGCAGACTGCTAAGCTGCAAAATATTAGTCATAGCGAAACTGGTCCTTACCAGACATTGGAAGAGTACTATAGCTCCTCCAATAGAAGAAGTGATCTCTACTATTAATACTACTCATAGATATGAAAAGGCACTTACACCTTCTATCATGTCATCCAAAACTTTCCACTCTATGTGGCAACTATGGATCAAATCCAAATATCTGACGTTAACCTGAATGTTTGCATTCTACAACCCTGGACGAACACTCTTCATTCTACCTGCGTCCATTACTGTCTCATATCTGCGCACACCTGAATGAGATCTGGCGATAGTTAACTATTTGTTGGTTCCTTTTCTTTAATGTTTATTTCTTTATTTTTATGTACATTGTAATGCATATTTGTACCCTGATATGTGCATTGTACGCAGAATGAGCCTTTATGTACTGTAATACTTACATGAGACATGTGATGTTTGACATGTCTCATTGTTTCTATGCTTTACTACTTTTAAAAATCTCAATAAAAACTATTTGAACTAGAAAGCAGTTCCATATGGCCAGTTTGTCAGACTTAGAAGGATTAATGACAACGAAGAAGGCTTTAGTTCCCAATCATTTGAGTTAAAAGAGAGATTCCTAAAGAGAGGATATCCTGTTAAGATATTAGATCAGGCCCTTAGCAGAGCCTCTTCACTTACCCAAAAAGAGTTACTTTCTCGGTCTGGGAAACAGGAGTATCCCTGTGCGGAGAAGAGTGAAGAATGTTTCACATTCTCCTTTAAATATAGTCCTATGGCTTCAGTTATACGCAAAGTAATACAGCCTGAGTGATGTGTGTGGGACAATGGAAATACAAATAGGCAAATCTTCTAAACGGTACATTTTATATAAATACATTCTATTAGTAATAATATTGGTATGGCTATATCTAACTATACAAATTACATTTGTGAGATGGGAATACCCCTTTAATAACTGGGAGATATTAGCGAAAGACGCAGGTCTGTCAGCTTTAACTAATAAGCAACCCCGCATCACCTTTAAATGCAGCCACACAATAAGGGATAGAATAGCGAGAAGTCGTTTTTCGGAGAAAAAAATCGACTAATTGGATTCGCGACTTGGTTACCCCTGGTAACTACAGATGTGGGAACTGTTCCTATTGCAGATTCAATTTGCATCAGAGATATTTGAGTTTTGGTGGATTGAACCACAGGGTGCATGACTTCATTACCTGCAAAAGCAAATACGTGGTATATTTGATTTTATCCATGAAAGATTTAGAGAACACCTGAATTCTGTGGTCTCGGGGAAAGGTTGCCCCAGATTAATTGATCATATTTTGAAAGAACATCAAGGTAACACCAACGTGTTAGGCTTTGCAGGTATAGAGTTGATACCCCCGCCACCACAGGGTGGAGATAAACATAAGATGCTGCTGCAAAAAGAAGCAATGTGGATTATGAGATCAGGTGCCCTAGGGCCACTTGGCATGAATGATAAGAATGACCTTAGTGTCTTTGTCGATCAGTAATATATTATTAAGATTTTAATATAATATTTGTTTTTAATATTTTTCAAGATGTTTTTGATGTTGTAATTTTGTGCTGGGACATACCTGTTGCAGTCCCGCCCTGTTGTTGCGGAGCAACATGGTATAAGAGGTGGTGATGCTTTAACGTCATCAGTGAGCGGCCAGAGGAAGCGTGGAAGCGCGAAACGGCCGTCGTCGCTGCGTAGCCCTTAGTGCACTGTTGACGTCCGCCTGCTGTCCCCCTACGTATGCAAGTGTGTTTTTTAACACGTTGCCGACCTAGGACGAGAATGCTCGTCCTAATATGGCGTTACTTAACGCCCTAGGACGAGCATTCTCGTCCTAGGGTTAACGTGCTGCTGCTGCCCCGCTGCCGCAATCTACAGCAGGGGCCCGGCTGACTAACTGCCGGGCCTCTGCTGATTACACCAATGCCGACTGATTAACCCCTTGTATGCCAAGGTCATGCTGACCGCGGCATACAAGGTAATTGCGGTAGCTTTTAAAGCCATCGGGTCCCCGTGAGGCGGTGGGGGGAGGGGGGGGCCCGATGGCTGAGATGGAACCCCCGATGCCTTGCCCAGAGGCATCGGGACTCCCATCTACGGAAGCCCAGGAGACCCAGCCACAGCGCTGGGTCTCCTAGGCAACGGTCAGCGTCTCACAGTGTGAGATGCTGACAGTTGAATGCAGCACAATACAGATGTATTGTGCTGCATTCAATCAGGGATCAGACCCTGAAATGTTAAAGTCCCTTACTGGGACATAAGTAAATATGTAAAAAAAAACTTAAATAAAAGTGTTTGAACAAAAAAAAAAATTAAAAAAAATAATAAAGTTTCAAAAAAAAAAAGCCCCTTCCCCATAAAGAAACACATAAAAATAGAAAAAAAAAAATATATATATATATATATACATATTAGATATCGCCACGTCCGCAAAAACCTGCTTTATTAAAATATCACATGATCCAGCCTGCCCGGTCAACACAGTAAAAAATAAAAAATAAAAACTGTCTAAAAAAAGTTTTTTGTCACATTTCATCACAAAAAATGTAATACCATGCGATCAAAAAAGTGTATGCCCCCAAAAATAGTACAAATCTAACCGTCATCTCATCCCGCAAAAAATGAGCCCCTACCTGAGACAATAGCCCAACAAATAAAAAAAATACAGCTCTCTGACTATGGAGACACTGAAACATGATTTTTTTTGTTTCAAAAAGGATATTATTGTGTAAAACTTAAAACTTAAATAAATAAAAATAAGTATACATGTTAGGTATCGCCACGTCCGTAAAAACCTGCTCTACAAAAATATAGCATGATCTCTCCCCTCAGGTGAACACTGTAAAAAATAAAAAATAAAAACTGTCTAAAAAAAGCCATTTTTTTGTCACATTTTATCACAAAAATTGTAATACCAAGCGATCAAAAAAGCGTATGCCCCCAAAAATAGTGCCAATCTAATCGTCATCTCATCCCGCAAAAAATGAGCCCCTACCTGAGACAATAGCCCAACAAATAAAAAAAACTACAGCTCTCTGACTATGGAGACACTGAAACATGATTTTTTTTGTTTCAAAAAGGATATTATTGTGTAAAACTTAAATAAATAAAAATAAGTATGCATGTTAGGTATCGCCACGTCCTTAAAAACCTGCTCTACAAAAATGTAGCATGATCTCTCCCCTCAGGTGAACACTGTAAAAAATAAAAAATAAAAACTGTCTAAAAAAAGCCATTTTTTTTGTCACATTTCATCACAAAAATTGTAATACCAAGCGATCAAAAAAGCGTATGCCCCCAAAAATAGTGCCAATCTAATCGTCATCTCATCCCGCAAAAAATGAGCCCCTACCTGAGACAATCGCCCAAAAAATAAAAAAAACTACAGCTCTCTGACTATGGAGACACTGAAACATGATTTTTTTTTTTGTGCTTCAAAAATATTGTGTAAAACTTAAATAAATAAAAAAAGTATACATATTAGATATTGCCGTGTCCGTAACGACCTGCTCTATAAAAATATCACACGATCTAACCTGTCAGATGAATGTTGTAAATAACAAAAAATAAAAACAATGCCAAAACTGCTAGTTTTTGTTACCTTGCCTCACAAAAAGTGTAATATAGAGCTACCAAAAATCATATGTACCCTAAAATAGCACTAACAAAACTGCCAACTTATCCCGTAGTTTTCAAAATGGGGTCAGTTTTTTGGAGTTTCCTACTCTAGAGGTGCATCAAATGTGACATGGCAACTTAAACTTTTTCCAGTGAAATCTGCCCTGGCGTTCCTTTCCTTCTGCGCCCTGCCGTGTGCCTGTACAGCAGTTTACGATGACAAATGGGGCATTTCTGTAAACTACAGAATCAGGGTAATAATTACTGAGTTTTGTTTGGCAGTTAACCCTTGCTTTATTCTCAGAATAAAATGATTCATATGGAAAATCTGTCAAAAAAGTGAAATTCGGAAATTTTGGCTACATTTTCCTTTAATTCTTGTGGAACACCTAAAGGGTTAAAAACGTTTGTAAAATCAGTTTTGAATAGCTTGAGGGGTGTAGTTTCTAAAATGGGGTCATTTTTGGGTGGTTTCTATGATGGAAGCCTCACAAAGTGACTTCAAACCTGAACTGGTCCTTAAAAAGTGGGTTTTGGAAATTTTGTGAAAAATTTCAAGATTTGCTTCTAAATTTCTAAGCCTTCTAACGTCCCCAAAAAATAAAATGTAATTTTCAAAGTGATCCAAACCTGAAGTAGACACATGGGGAATGTAAAGTCATAACTATTTTTGGAGGCATTACTATGTAAGTAGAGAAATTGACATTTGGAAATTTGCAAATTTTTCTAAATTTTTGGTAAATTTGGTATTTTTTTATAAATAAGAATGAAATATTTTGACTCAAATTTACCACTGTCATGAAGTACAATATGTGACGAGAAAACAATCTCAGAATGGCCTGGATAAGTAAAAGCGTTCTAAAGTTATCACCACATAAAGTGAGACATGTCAGATTTGCTAAAAATGGCCTGGTCCTTAAGGTGAAAAATGGCTGGGTCCATTTATATACAGATATACAGATGAATATGGAGATGAGCGCTTCCACAATGGAAGCGCTCATCTCCCTCTGCCCCACCGCCGCCGTTGTCTCCTGTGACCAGGGCCGCACCGCACCTCGCCTAACCCTCTGGGCCCCCCTGGCTTAGCGGCCCGGTCGCAACTGCGACCGCTGCGACCCCTATAGCTATGCCACTGCTTCAGAAGATAATAATATAGGTGTGCAATGAGCATTTTGACCCCAAGGTGTTTTATAGAGTCTATTACCTCAGCTTTGGTTCCAAGGTACTAGTTGGAACCACAGCAGAGTTTGGTTTCAAGTTTTAGAGAGGTTTTCCACTTTAAAAAATTACTGAAGTTATTCAACAAAGTCTCATGCTACTTTTTGAATAACTTACTTGGGCTCATTGGAGCCCATACATTCTAATACTGTACAGAGACGAATCTCTGTTCTGTATTATTCCAAAATTTTGAATGAATCGACTTCGAATGAAGCATTGTTACGAGGAGCCGGCGACGCATCCCATCCTCGCTGCGCAGCCGGTCTCCTGTGCCTGGCTCCGAAGAAGGATGCGGCAGGCATCCCTGTTCCCATGGAGATCAGGGGGCAGGGATTACCTGACAGCGTACGCTTCCTGCCGTACACCCGCTCCCTACTTGCGTACAGGGAGCAAGGCAAACCCAACAGCATACGCTTTCCAGCATACGTTCGCTCCCTACTGGCGTACAGAAGGTGTGGCGAACTCAACAGCGTACACTTCCTGGCGCTGCCGGCGGACGCCCACCCCTTAGTGACATACAGGCAGGGCAGGTGAGCGCGTGCGCGGACAGGCCAGCGCTCATCTGCGGAGAGTCAGTATTGGGATCATGTGACGATGGCCACATCACGTGACCCACCTGTGGGCTTATTTAACAGACAGCCTGCTGGCCACTGGTTGCCTGTGATTGGTCTTATTACAAGTACCTGCAATTGTGATCTGTTATGGCTGTTGTTAGAGAGGAGCGAATCGAATCGGACGAAGTGGAATTTCAGGAATTATTCGATTCGCACAGATTTAGAATTTCCTGACGATTCGTGGTGACGGATCTTTTTTCTTTTTCACTAAAATAGCGGCTGCACGTAGACCCTTCTGTGATCAAAAAAGAGTTTATAAAATTCTACACTTCATTATATCAATTGCCACCCATCACCCAATCGTCCACTGAATTGTAAAAAATTGCTGATATACAGTCTTTCCTCTCACACATCTCACTCCCCACAATCCCAACAGATGCACATACCACTCTACTTAAACCCTTCTCCATAGAAGAGGTCCGGTCCGCTCTGTCGAAGTGCTCGGGGGGAAAAGGCCCGGGGCCAGATGGACTCCCAAGTTCTTACTATAAATCCTTCTCAGCAGCTTTAATCCCTCGTCTGACGGTGACTTTCACTGCCTACCTTTCCGGATTCCTAAACATTCCTAAACATTCATTAGAAGCATATATCACTCTCATACACAAGGAGGGGAAAGACCCTAAATGCTGCGGCAGCTACAGACCAATATCTCTGTTAAATACAGATCTAAAACTATACGCCAGCCTTCTTGCCGCTAGTATTAGCCCTCTAATCTCCTCTTTAATAGATTTGGAACAGGTGGGATTTGTTCCCGGCAGAGAGGGAAAAGACAACACTATGAGAGTTCTGTCACTTCTACAACTCTCTATCAATAACAAGACTCCCCTAGTTCTACTTGGGACAGACGCTGAAAAAGCCTTCGACAGAGTGGACTGGACCTATATAAAAGAAGTATTGATACGCTTTGGGTTCCCAGACTCGTTTATAAATGCCATTTTCGTCATGTATACACACCCATCTTCCAGATTACGCATTAATCAAACCTTGACTGCCCAATTTGACATCAAGAATGGGACCAGACAGGGTTGCCCACTATCCCCATTCCTGTTTATATCTTTAAAGCCACTCTTACAGACAATCAGGTCTCTCAATTGGGACATCCACCCATAACTTGGCTGCTTACGCAGATGACATCCTATTATTCATCTCCAACCCTAAAGAGGCATTCCCCGTTCTACATTCAATTCTGCAAGACTATGGTCGTATTTCAAACTTTAAAATAAACGCTAGCAAATCAGAAGCACTAGGAATTAATGTGGACCCCCAACTCAAAGAATCACTACAAAGAGATTTCCCATTCCCCTGCCCATCTGAATACATAACGTACTTAGGTCTTAAGATCAGCCCTTCCTGGAAAAACCTCTTCACTCTTAACTACGCCCCCATACCTAAAACCTTCAAATCAATTTTTGACTCCTGGTCAGTTCCTTTCCTCTCATGGATGGGACGTAAAAACCTCATCAAATCTATAATAATGCCCAAACTTCTGTACCTTTTCCAAACCCTCCCGATCTTTCTACCCACTACCTTTTTCTCCTCAGTAAGGAAAATTATAAACCGCTTCCTCTGGCAGGGAAAGAGACCGAAATTGAATAACGATCTCCTTATGCAACATAAACTAAGAGGAGGTATGTCCTTACCAGATTGGAGATCCTACTATGATGCGACCCACCTCTCTAGAATTATCTCCTGGTACAGAAGGGACAACAACAAATTATGGGTCCCAATAGAAGCTCATCAATCCTCAATACCCCTCCGATCCCTCCTATGGTTACAGTGCTCCTCTGGGACCACCCATATCTCCAATAACGAACTGATGAACACCTCCTTTAAAATTTGGACCAAATTCAAGGACAAACTCAGCCCTTCCCCCTCACCATTAATGATGGTCACAGACATATCTGACCTATACTCCCCCAAAGACTCAGATGTCCAGGTCAACTTAGGTGAACTATCTAATGTTCCACTAGCTGCCTTTGCCGACACAGAGGACAACTCGGACCCTCTAGACTCCACCTCACTTCATTTCATTCATAAATTACATATACGCCGGCTTACCTCTAATATATTAAAACCCGCAGACATTAGGAGAGATCTAACAGAGTATGAGAAGCTCCTCTCCTCTAGTGCTTTCCCTAAACATTTATTATCTAAAATATACCAATTACTACAACTAATAAAATACCCCTCTGACAGATCATATATAGCCACATGGAGCAAGACCTGAACTCTTCCTGGTCAGAACAGGAAATCAGACTAATCTACCTCAACTACCACGGGATCTCTAGATGCACTAGATTACAAGAAAACTCCTTTAAACTAGTCTCAAGGTGGTACCTCACTCCAGTGCGTCTCAAACAAATGACTTGCCTAAGCTCTGATTTGTGTTGGAAATGCAAACAAGCACAAGGCATTTATTTACACATGTGGTGGAATTGTTCCATCTTGCAACCTTTCTGGTCTGAGGTACTGTCTGAAACCAAAATGATATGTGCTCTTCCAGATTTCCCATCCCCGGAGTCAGTCCTCCTAAATATTAGGCTTCAACATAACAGTAGGAACAAACAAAAACTATTTTGCTTCTTAACCTCCGCGACAAAATCCCTCATCCCGCAGCACTGGAATCAACCCTCTGCGCCTACTAAAGCACAATGGTTCCTGAAAATATGGGATAGCTGGATAACATATAGAAGGTCCAGCAGATGCATAGATACTCTATCAGAGATCTCTCAGAGCATTTAAGGACACTTCTCCTCATTACTATAACCCTGACTCGGGCCCAACTATGTCACATATATGTCACGTATTATTCTAAAAAAAGCTTGATTTGACCTACAGCGCCAAAGTTCTATATTTTAAAAGCTACTAGCATTTATTACTGTTGCCCAAAAAAACATATTATTTGCTTAGTGCTGAAGTGGGACAATTACAGCCCGTTGTAGCGTGTATTATTCTTTAAAAAAAAAGAGTTTTAGTAGGCATACAGCGCCAAAGTTCTATATAGTAAAGTGTTCTAGCAGCTATTAGTGTGGGAAAAAAAACATATTATTCACTCGGTGCTGAAGTGGGACAATTTCAGCCCATTGTAGCGTGTATTATTGTTAAAAAAAGAGTTTTAGTAGGCGTACAGCGCCAAAGTTTTATATAGTAAAGTGTTCTAGCAGCTATTAGTGTTGAAAAAAAAACGTATTTGCTCGGTGCTGAAGTGGGACAATTACAGCCCATTGTAGCGTGTATAATTCTAAAAAAAAAAGAGTTTTAGTGGGCGTACAGCGCCAAAGTTCTATATAGTAAAGTGTTCTAGCAGCTATTAGTGTTGAAAAAAAAAACGTATTATTCTCTCGGTACTGAAGTTGGACAATTACAGCCGGTTGTAGTGTGTATTATTCTAAAAAAAAGCTTGATTTGGCCTACAGAGCCAAAGTTCTATATTTTAAAAGCTACTAGCATTTTTTACTGTTGCCCAAAAAAACATATTATTAGCTCAGTGCTGAAGTGGAACAATTATAGCCCGTTGTAGCGTGTATTATTCTTTAAAAAAAGAGTTTTAGTAGGCCTACAGCGACAAAGTTTTATATAGTAAAGTGTTCTAGCAGCTATTAGTATTGAAAAAAAAACGTATTATTCGCTCGGTGCTGAAGTGGGACAATTACAGCCCGTTGTAGCGTGTATAATTCTAAAAAAAAAGAGTTTTAGTAGGCGTACATCGCCATAGGTTTATATAGTAAAGAGTTCTAGCAGCTGTTAGTGTGGGAAAAAAAAGTATTATTTACTCAGTGCTGAAGTGGGACAATTACAGCCCGTTGTAGCATGTATAATTCTCAAAAAAAGAGTTTTAGTAGGCGTACAGCGCCAAAGTTCTATAAGTATAGTGTTCTAGCAGCTATTAGTGTCGGAAAAAAAAATATTATTCGCTTGGTGCTGAAGTGGGACAATTACAGCCCTTTGTAGCGTGTATAATTCTCAAAAAAAAGTTTTAGTAGGCGTACATCGCCAAAGTTCTATATAGTAAAGTGTTCTAGCAGCTATTAGTATTGGGAAAAAAACATGTTAGGGAGCAGAGCCTGACCACGCGCGAGATGGCTGCTTCATGTTGAGCTCCATACCCACAATCTCACACCTCAGCTATTTCAGCACTCCACAGCGCTCAATTATGGTGAAAATTGGCAGAGACAGATCACGGGAGACCCCCTCCACTCCGAGGGGTAAGAAAAACCAGCAAGAGATGGACCGCTTCTTTAGAAGAAAGCTTGCAGCTTCCCCTGCTCATTCAGACAAGGTGGCGCATCAGGCCTGTGCGTGCGAAACTGAGGATGAGATGGAAGAAGACGCCGGGACCTTCCATGATGTGGAGGATCCGACATCTACTGACGAGAACGCAGCTCTTACAAGGTCCTTTTATAAAGCTACTCTCTCCCAAACCTTAGCCCCTATACTAAAAGAAATTAAAGACCTCAGGCAAGATGTGAGATCCCAGGGGCATAGGGTGGAAACCCTTGAAGCTAACCAAGGCCTGATCACCGCTCACAGCTCCGCTATGGTACAAGCAATGGGAGCCCAGATCAACTCGCTTAATACTGCATATCTTCTTATTGAGGACCAGGAAAATTGGAGTAGGTGTAAGAACTTACGGTTTAAGGGCATCCCGGAGGACATTCCACCTTCAGACCTGGATGCCACCGCCAAATCGCTATTCACAGAATTGCTGGGAGCTGAGAGGGCTCAGTCCATGACCAGTGAGCGGATCCATAGGTCTCTACGCCCTCCACCGCAACAAGATGACCCTCCTAGAGATGTTATATGTGGCCTACTAAGTTTTAAAGATACGGCGGCCATGCTTAAGGCCGCAAGAGAAAAGAGAGCCTTGCCCATTAATGGAGTACCCATATTACTCTTTCAGGACCTGGCGTCCACTACTCTCTTTAAAAGAAGGGCCCTCAAGCCTCTCAATGACCTCCTCCGCAATGCGAAAATACCATACAGGTGGTTATTTCCATTCAACCTCACGTTTAACAAAGATGGAAGATGCTGCACGATTCGGATTCCCTCAGATCTGCAGGCTGTGTGGTCTCTCCTGGACATTGCTCCGCTACACCTGGATTCCTGGCTTCCTGTGGACATCTCCTTAACCAAGCTGCCATATCTTCTGAGGATTGAGGCCTGGTCGGTTGTCTCAAGGAAGAAATCACCGAACAGCAAGAGACGCATAGTCTGAGCAGGGACTCTGGCGGTTTGTTCATTCAGTGTTCCTGATCAGCTCAGTTACAGCTGCCAGTATTAGAATGAGTATATTTCTCTGAGCTAGTATTTTCAACTGTCTAGCGTTAAGAGTAGGGATGAGCGAACCGAACCGTAACAAACCAGATTCGAGACCAGATTTTGAGAAAGTTCGTAACGAATCTGGTTAAAATAACGGCAACGCAAAATATACGCATATTTATTGAGAATGTACGATAATGCGTATGAATTCATAAAATGCGTACACATTAGCGAACATTCTCAACTATGCATATATTTAGGGTATGGAATATGCCATATTCCATACCCTAAATATACGCATATTTGAGAATGTTCACTAATGTGTACACGCATTAGCGTACGCATTAGTGTACATTCTCAAATATGCGTATATTTTGCGTCGCCGTTATTTTGAGCGAACCGAAACGAACCCGATTCATAACGAATCTGGTAAAAAAAAAAAAACGGCGATGCAAAACTGTACTTTTTTCACAGACTAGACCAGGATACAAGGGATTATTACTCCTATAATCCCTTGTATCCTGGTTTTCTGTGAAAAACAAGATGTGTGACGTCACCCCCACAGCCCCGGAAGTGCCTGAGCGCGCCGACATTTTGTCAGTGCGTCTTCAGACATCCGAGAGAAAGGAGCTCCATAGATAGAGAGGGAAAAGAGATAGATAGATAGATAGATAGATAGATAGTCAAACAAGTAGATAGATACAGGGAGAGATAGAGAAGAAATAGAAAGGGTTAGTGAGAGAAGCAGGAGAGAGGAAGAGAAAGCTAGATATAGAAGTTAAGGTGATAGATAGGGAAAGAGGCTGAGAAAGCAAGAGATAGGTAGAGATAGGGAGAGGAAGTCATATAAATAAAAAAAATTGTGACATCTAGGGAGAGATAAGGTGAGAAAAAAAAATTGTGAGAGAAAAGAGTCAGGACAGGTAGCATTCCTGTTCCGTGACCGTACACGCTACACGTTGCTGCTCAGCTGGGTGCCGTCAACCCCGTTTAGCCGCAACAAAAAAAGGTTAAAAAAAACTCCTAAAAAAAAGTTATAAACAAAGTTTAAAAAAAAAAAAGTTTAAAAAAGTTAAAAAAATGTAAAATAAAAAAGTTATAAAAAAAATAAATAAAGTTTAAAAAAGTATAAAAACAAAACATAATTTAATTTCCCCCCACACAATAAAAATATGTCCAAGCGTCCTACTTCCAGAACTTCCCAGGCAAGGAGTGCAACACCAGACGGTGAGGGCAGGAGAAGTGGCAGCACCAGGCCCGGTGGCAGCCGGGGTAACAGGCGTGGCAGCAGGGTGCAGCTACCCCTGACGGCCACAGGTCAAGTAAGAACCACACAGCTAGCGATTATAGATTCGCTTACCCAATCCTCCAGTTCCACCGCCCAAAGCTCCCAAACGAGGAGTCAGGCATCGGCTGGATCATCCGACACCACCCTTACATGGGACGGTCAGCGAGAGTCCTCTGCCCCGTCCCCTGTTATTAGAATGCCACTCTCCTTTGGGGCACCTTCTGCCAGGGAACTCTTTGCAAACCTTGATCTGCCCTTGGAGTCTCTACCACTTTTTAGTGATGAGGAGGAGGAGGAGGAGGAAGTCCACCAAAGTCAGCGGGTGGAACGTACTGAGACTCCAGAGGAGGTGTTGGCTGTAAGCAGTCAACAGAGCCAGGGAGGGGCATCCAGTGCCACACCTGATATCCTGTCCCAGCCACCGGAGGAAAGTAGCAGTGGAGCAGTGGTCCTGACTTTGATGATGATGTCGCTGATCGGACGTGGCGCCCTCAAGCAGCATTATCCTCAGCATCATCGGTGGAGGAAATAGAGGTGCCCCCGACGCAGCAACATCCCACTGTTGCAAGCAACTGAGGTACAAGAGGGAGGGGTAGAAGAGAAGATACCAGGCAGAGATCACCCTCTCAAAGCCTTGGTCCTGAGAGGGCACCCTCAGGCAGCAGTGGCAGTCAACAGCCAGCAAGACCCCCCGTGGCTGTCAGCAAACCATGGTCCTCAGTCGTCTGGCAGTTCTTCCGCCTGGGGACAGATAAGCATATCGCTTTGTGCCTGCTGTGCAATGAGAGGGTCAGTCGTGGTAGGGGTGATAATCTCGGGACAACATCCATGCGAAAGCATATGGAAAGGCAACACCAACAGGCCTGGAAGAACCGTGACCCCAATACCACCTCCTGTCAGGATGCACCATACACTGCAGATCCCATCATGCAGCATCCTCTCACTGGAACTCAGGGCTCGTCAGCCTCAGTTGCCAGCAGCAGCACAGTGTCACTGCCATGTACACCGCTAATGAGGCAGCAATCCCTAACTGAGTCCATGGGCAGACGTCAGGTGTATTCCAGCAGCCATCCCATGGCCCAGAAACTGACCGGACACCTGGTTAAGCTGCTGGTGCTTCAGTCCCTGCCCTTCAACCTCGTGGACTCCCAGCCTTTCAGGGATTTCATGGCGTGTGCGCACCCCAGATGGTGAGTCCCCAGCCGACACTACATCTCTGGAAAAGCTGTCCCATCATTGCACAGTTATGTGCAGAAAAAGGTGGGCGACTCATTGGGACTCTCTGTGTCCAAGAGTGTGCACCTGAGTGCTGATGTCTGGTCCTCAAATTATAGGCAAGGGCAGTACATGTCTGTTACTGCCCATTGGGTCACCATCCTCCCAGAAGACCATCAGGAAGTTGGCCCATTCTTGCCACTGTCACCTCCACGGTGCTTTAGGGGGCCAGCAGTGGGAAGCACAAGTTCTGCCTCCACCACCTTGCAAACATCCGCCGCTTCTACTGCAGTCCAACCTGCCCTGGTGTCTTACCACCGATGTCAGTCCCGGCGCTCTCAGGCTGTCCTCCATTTGGTGAGCCTGGGTGAACGGAGACACAGTGGGCAGGAGCTCCTCCGGACCATCAGGGAGGAGGTAGATCAATGGCTGACCCCACGTCAACTAACGGTGGGAAGTGTGGTAGCAGACAATGGGAGGAACATTGTCTCTGCAGTGCAGCAGGGAGGGCTGAGTCATACACCTTGTATGGCACATGTGATAAACCTCATAGTGCACAGGTTTCTTCGATCATTTCCTGTACTACAAGACCTTATGAGGATTTCACGCAGAGTGTGCAAACACTTCAGCCACTTCTACACTGCAAGGAACACCCTGCTCAGGATCCAGAGACAGCGCAGTCTGCCCCAACATCGGCTAATCTGCGACGTGCCAACACGCTGGAATTCTGCCCTCCATATGCTGGACCGCCTGTACGAGCAAAGGTCAGCTGTTACAGACTACCTCATGGGGCAATCAGGCAGCTTCACCCCACACTGCGACTTCCAAGTCACACACTGGCAGATGATGCGTGAAGTCTGCCAATTGTTGATTCCTTTTGAGGACGCGACTTTGTTTGTGAGCAGGAATGACTATGGGATCAACGACATCATCCCACTCGTCCATGTTCTGGAAAGTGCGCTGAAAAGCATCATCAGCGAGGATTCCCAGGCTACCACTCCAAGGCTGAACATCGCCTTGAGCCCAGAGATGGATGAAGTGCAGATGGAGGGTGAGGAGGAGGAAGATGTCCATGCCCAGCCATTCCACACACCGCCACCTGGCTTCTCTGCCTCTCAATCACAGGAGGAGATGGAGGATGAGGTGGTAGAGGAAGCGGAGGAAGACCCCAGCAGACCCTGGAACTATACCGAGGACAGTGTAGAGGAGAGGCGCTCATTGTCCCTGGTGCAGATGGCAAGGTGCCTGCGGGAGTGTCTGAGGAGTGACAGCCGGATTGTGGACATCCGACAGAGGGACCAATACTGGCTGGCCACCCTGGTGGACCCTCGCTTCCGCCGCAAAATGGCAGAATTTTTTCCGCCATCAGAGAGGGAGGCAAAACTGTGGTACTACCGGGACCTACTCACCCGACAGCTGGTCTCTACTTACCATCGAGACCAGCCAGGTTCCCAGACAACATCCGCTCTGGGGGAACCAGCGCGCTCCACTACCACCACCACTAGTGGAGGTGTGAGAAGTTGCTACAGCCTCCAATCACTGATGAGCGATTTCATGCAGCCAGCTGCTGAAGAGGGGACACAACACCGGACTCATGGCGTGGACCAGCATGAGCTCACCCACCAGGTCACTGCCTACCTGGATTGTACCCTGCCCCAAAATGTCACCGACACCGTGCAGTACTGGGCAGAGAAACTGGACATTTGGCCTCAACTGGCAGAGTTTTCTTTGGCTCTACTGTCCTGCCCAGCCAGTAGTGTCGCGTCAGAGAGGGTGTTCAGTGTGGCGGGTAACATCGTAACACCGCAAAGAACGAGGCTCTCTTGCCACAGTGTTGAGATGCTGACTTTTATAAAGATTAATCGTGCCTGGATTACATCGGATTATACCACCCCCCTGCCTGATGTCATCAGTCACCCGTCTTGCATGGCAATCCGTGTGTCCAAGAAAATGACCTTAAGATTCCAAATATGTGCCCAACGTAAAAATCCGTAATTTAACTTATTAAGTAATGTTCACCCCTTAGACCCCAATTTAAAAAAAAATCACCTTAAAAATTCCCTACTTCATTCTGATACATTTAAATAAACAGAACCCCATCTCCAAATTTAATGCCCATGGTGTGTTGGCCATTTAACATCTCCACACCAGCTTAATGCCTCACACCGGTGCACCGTCTAACCCATACCCCAAGAACAGTACCATCCCTAAAATAATCCCCACGACTATGCTTCACAAAGTGGGGATTTCACCTTTTGTGAACTATAGCCATGGGGTTCTATCCCTGGCACCCGTGCCAAGGAACACTACTCACCGTTTTGTGAGCGGGTACTAACTGTTCTTGAGGTATTTTGTTGATATCATGAGAGTAGTAAAATCTCGCACCGCAAATCCCGATGGGGTTCTTCTCTGTGCGAATGATTTCACGCCTCTCATGCAGTCATGCGTGGAATAAGGCTGTCTATGGGGTATATATCACGGAGGCTGCTGTCCTTCAGCTGTGATATAAAACACCTCCACAGTTAGTTACAGCAACAAACAGTTGCTGAAAGGCAGGTTAACTTGCCTTATTTACGGGTGCCTTTACAATGGGATGCTTTTTTGGGGTTCTCTGCTGTCTAAAATCCAGACGAACAACCTATGTAAACTGCACTAAGCAACCATTTCTGACTGACTCTGAATATTCTGGCCACGAATACCAAAGAAAGCATGGGGGTGTCTTCACTCTGTAATTCCACCATTGTGAAATAAGCCCGCAAACGGAAGGGTGGCTTCATTCTGTAATCCCTTCCAAGCACCAAAGCCTGATAATGCTTTACGCTTTGTCACCTTGATGTCTATCAGTAGCTGCAAGTTATTTTTTTCCTGGAGGCAGTGCTCAAGGCCTTAGGACATAGTGAACTAGGAGGAGGAATCTACCTGTCCTACCAGAGTTCCAATGAGAGACTATTCTCTCCTGACACATATAAGACACATCTATAGCAGCGAGGATAACCCTGAAGGAATAAGAGAAAACTGCTTGTGGCTCTGACACCTGGCTACCATGAACCGTTAGTGTGAAACGCCCTCAGAGGCAGCATATATATCTGAGGTAGAGACAAGTAAGGTGCTAACTATCTGGCTAAGTGCATGACCATACATTAAAGTGCATTGGAGGACACATTGTGGCACCTGCAAAGAAACACACACAATGGGCAATATTCTTGATCGTTGCGGAAAGTTAAAATATTAGTGCAAACATTTAAGTGCAAATATATTAAAGGCATAATATAGGATATCTGTGGTTACATTCAAGTCCATCTTTTCTTCTTTTTTGGCTTGAGACTGGAACAAAGTCCCAAATTCAATTGAAATTTGTAATCCACATGGGTAATAAAATAGGTTATAAATAGCTGAAAAGGTTTCTTGACAAACCCTTTTAAAAGTGATTTTCCAACAACCTGAAAAGGGGGTAAAAATGATGTGGTGCGCAAACATGGCGCAACTTGGATTATTGCAGATGGGGGGAGTCCAGCCACACGTGTCCATCATGGTGGAGACTTAAAACATGGGCAACAGAACAAATTAAAACATAGCCAACAGGTTCTCACCAGTCAGGGCTCAGTCCACGGGGTGGCTCCCATTAGTCCTGTAGTTCTTTGCCAGTACTTGAGTGTGGGCTACCCTTAGTGGAAAGCCGGCACATCCTCCTCGTCGCTGCTGGAGCTGAACGACATAAGAGGGCGCTCCTGCCTCTGATAGGCCTCACGGTAGGCAGCGGCCATTCCCCAGCGTCCTCTTAAAGATAGATGTGGAACTGGTCGGGGCAGGGTCCCAGTGGTCACACTGGTGACTGTGGTAGCCATTTTGGAACGGACCCTGTAAGGCCCAGATGCTCCTGCCGGGCCCACTGGCGACCGAACCTCGGATTGTAGAGGCTCGGCCAGAGGCCTACCCCGGGCAACAGATTGGGCTGCTGGTGCCTCCTGCATCAGGTGGTAGGTGGCCAGGGGGTTGAAAATAAATTTGCTGCCTGTAATCTGACCCACCTGGAACGCTGGCGGTGGAGGAAGCTCGGGAATGAGTTGCTCCGTCTTGCCGAGAAGAGGTCTTGCTCCTGGCTGACTGTCTCCCGCTTCATGCTCTCGTGGACGGTGAGTAAGGGTGGCGGTCGCGGAGTAATCTTCCCATTCCTCTTGAGGTGCCTCCGGCCTCGGTGGTTTGGTGATGACCTTCACCCCGGTGGCAAAGGGGCCTTGTAGGCTCTTCATAGGAGTGAATTCTACGAAGTCGCCCACATGGAGGTTGTGTCGTGCTGGAGGGAGGTATGGCCTCTTCACGGAGCGACGATTAACGTAGAGCTCCTCAGCGGACTCCTCGTCTGTGATGAACCCCACGCCGTGGTCCACGCTAAACCTAAGCACAGTCCCGGTGCGCCTTTCGAGAGTCGGGTCACCACGTCGGGGATGTTCCAGCACCTCGACCACCCACTCTTCTACAACCCTTTTATACTCCCACAGGGTAGTAACATTTTTAGTTACCGCAGCAGGAACGATGGGGTTCTGTCGGAGGTCGTTATGTCGGGACTTAGGCGAGGTGGGGACTCCGGCCACTCGGTTGTGGACTTCCTCCGCAGGCCCGGCCATCTCAACTCGGACTTTGGCCCGGACGTATGGTGGCTTCCTGAGTGCACCGCTGGTTGCGTCCATCTTCGGGACCACATGTGCGGCCTCGCTTGCAGAATCTCCAGCTGCTATCACTGGTAGATGAGGCACTTCGGGGTTCGGCACCAGCTGTGCCTTGCAGATAAGTTGGTCCAGGCGAACTGAATATGTACCGCTAATGCGTACATATTCAGTTAAGTAGCGCACCTTTGACAACGTTACACTGTATGTTCGTTATTTGTGCGGGAATGTTCGCATTAGCGTACGCATTAGTGTAAATTCTCTAATATGCGTATATTTTGCGTCGCCATTGTTGAAGTCACTTGGATTTTTTTCCATTTTTTCATTGTAATAGCAACTGCAAGTAAACGAAACTATACCCTATCTGACTCCCATTATTGTAGAAGCAATTATTCAGCCGTTATAGCAAGGTTCGTTTTAGGTTCTGTTCATACGAATCCGAAATTCAAGAAAGTTCGCCGAAGCGAACCGAACTTTTCAAAAGTTCGCTCATCCCTAGTAATTTTCTTCCCCACCTACTGAATAAACCACCCAGCACCAGCAGCATATCAAGGAGAATAATCTGAACCAGCAGGTGGTGGCATACTTGGACTGCACCTAGCCACCCCGGATCCAATATTCTACTGGGCAGCCAAAACTGGTCAAGTTTGCCCTGGACAAGCTTTTGCCCCCGACCAGTAGTGTAGCATCAGAGTGGGTGTTTAGGGCGGCGGGGGGCATAGTTACCCCAAAGAGAATTCACCTTTCCACACAAAATGTTGAGAGACTAACATTTGTGAAGATCAGGCGTAAATCAGCGAGGATTTCCAAATGCCAGTGCCTGATGCATCAGACTAGATCATTCTGGGTGCCAGACCAAAATGTTGTGAAAAATTGCCCATTACTTCTGGCCATGTGCTTCAGCCACTATTCTGCCACTGCTGTTGCCCCCCCATCTCACCAATCTGTAACTGGGCCACTATGTTCACTCCTCATGCTGTTGCCACCCTCCCCAATAAGTAACTGGGCCACTGTGATGTCCTCATGCTGTTTCCACCTGACCACTCTGTGACTTGGCCACTGTGTTGACTCCTCATGAGGTTGCCACCCGCTCCACTCTGTGACGGGGCCACTATGTTGACTCTTCTCAGTGTTGCCACCCTCATCACTCTGTGATGGAGCCACTAGTGTCTCTGTGTGGCCTTGTTGACATCTCCGTTTTTTTTTACCCTTCTTCTGATCTGCCAGAAGAACTGAAAAATGAAAAACACAACTGATTCTGTCTTTGGAGCATCCATAAGGTCGCTATCACACGGCCAGTATTTTACTTCAGTATTTGCTCATGATTTGGAAGCCAAAAACAGGAGTGTGTCCAAAACACAAAGGACATGCAAATATTTCCATCACATGTTATCTCTGTTTTGGACCCACTCCTGTTTTTGCCTTACCAAATCTGATCAAATACTGATGCAAAAAACTGACCAAATACTGACCGGGTGATAGAGACCATTAAAGGCCTGCATGCAGAACTACTTTTCCCAGCTGAATAAAATCAATTTCTGAGGCAAATCACAAAAACCCATGCAAATTGCGCCTCTATCACACTGTCAGTATTTACCATCAGGATTTGCTCATTATTTGGAAGTAAAAAGCAGGAGTGGGTACAAAACAAAACATTTTTTTGGGCGTTAGCAATACTGATCAATTACTGACCTAACACTGACCGTGTGAAGGAGGGTGCTCAAAAGA
Organism: Rhinella marina; assembly: GCA_900303285.1. Lineage (NCBI taxonomy): Eukaryota > Metazoa > Chordata > Amphibia > Anura > Bufonidae > Rhinella > Rhinella marina. Next base: position 22,907 of record ONZH01021388.1, read on the forward strand.
CAGGATCCGCGTTTATGGGTTGTTCTTCTGATGGATCAGAAGGGAAACAGACGTAAACACAAACATACTGCTGACACCCTCTCCACTCTGTCATGGGCCCTCTACTTGTATTAGCGTGTAACAGAATAGGTTTTGTAGAAATCTATGTGGAATCAGCAGATGGTGTAAAAGGAGACCGCTCTTTCACTCTATAGTAGAATCTTGAGCCACTGCACGGTTAAGTCATTTATACTTGATGCTAACATTGAGCTGTAAGGCTGAGTTCACACTTCAGTTATTTGGCCAATTTTGGACCCGTAACTGACCAAATAAGTGAAGTGTGAACTGATTCTAAGAGTGACGCCAGTCAACTTCCTATCATACTGACACACAATAACTGTTTCACTACCACAGTGGACTTTTTATGCATGTTCCTGCAATGTACGGTGATGTACACCGATATACACGCTCCCTGCAGCTGGGAAATTGCTGATTTTTAAAGTGCTTCATCACAAATTTATTTGGATCGAATCAAATGTTTTTGGAAAATTGGACAAAGCGTCCGAATTGATTTTTTTAAAACATTGTTCATCTCTATTGACGACCTAATTTGGAGAACCCTTTTAAAAAGGGGTATTCGATTGTATCTTTGGAATGTTCTACCACACTAAATGCACTTAGGTGTGAAAGTCATGAAGATCCACTGCTGGCAGCTCCCTTTGCGACTGCTAACTAGTGATGTCCCAAATGTAATCAATGAAGCTATAGTAGCACATTTAGGCTATGCATGCTGCTCGCAGTAGCAAATGCAAAATCTGGCCTGGCAGTGTCCTTTTGAAACATGGTCCCTGAGACACTTTGGAGAAATGGGCACTAGTTCCCAGAGCTGGTTTTAGACAAAATATGGCCCTGGGCAAAAAGTAGGGCCCCAAATCTTGTAATACTGTAATAACAATACAGTTACATTCTGTCAATTATGTCCTTCTCTCACAGATTTACACCCAATAAAGCCCATCACACAGATCTGCACCCTCATGGCCCCAGAATATGCCACATGCTCCCTCCTCTCACAGGAATTAGTTCCTTAGTTTTGAAAATATTTAAAAAAAACTTAAAAACGTAAAAATTCAAAGCCCCCCCCTCTCCCCAAAATAAATAAAAACAAAAAAATAAGATTATGGGTATTGCTGCATGTGAATAGCTCATATGGTGACAAATTAAAAAAGGCAGATTCACAGTTTTTTTTTATCACTGTATCTCCCAAGAAAATTGAATAAAAAGTGATCAAGTCATACACACCCCAAAATGGTATACTCAAAAACAATTGTCCCACAAAAACGAGCCCCCACACATCTCTGTAAGCATAAATAGAGGCTAAAAAAAAAACTTAAATACACAGTGTGTCCTCTGTATACTGAGGATGCTTGGGGATATCCCCTTCCCATATATGGAGACATAGCCATACATGGAGTCAGAGCAGGGACTCCTAAGCTGGGAACCAGTAACACCGGAGTCCTAAGCGATCTTGGACTCAAGCAGGTGGCTCCTTAGAGTATCGGGGCACTTGCCTAGTTTGTAGTGAGGGCTTCATTCCTGCTTTTGCTGTGGAGCAACATACTGTCCCAACTGCTAGTGTGATGATCTGGGAAGCCATCACATACAATAGTCAGTCACCCCCAGAAGTGATATGAGAGACACTAACAGCTCAGGCAGTGGTGCACATTCAATAAAGGCAGACAATGCGACTGCTACAGAGTCCAAGGGACCTGGCATTGATCTACTTCTTCTCTTCTTCCATTCCTAGGTAAAAACCCTGCATTTTCATGAAGTTGTCAATAAGGTGATCTCAGTGCATAGACACTATTATAGCTTCCATTGCACTACATAAACTTCTGTGCACTAGGCTCCTCTAGTAGTAGCTGCAGTAAGACAGCCTTTGTAATATGTGAAGTGAAGCTGAAGAATTTATCAATGCATTTATTTTTTGCACACTTGTTCCACTTTTTCCAACACAGAATTCGGATAAAGGGTGGGTGAAGCAACTTTTATTGGTATTTTCTGCTTGAAAAAAAATTGTAAAATTCAGAATAAATCGGGGCATTGTCCTTTGTATTCTGCATTTCCTGGGAGTATTTGATACACGTGTACTGGGAAATTGGTGATGCCAGGGGGCCCATATTAAAGGTGGTGTCCGAGTTATTTTTTTGTTCTTTATATGTTACTAACTTGTCAGGTATAACAATTTCCCATATACTTTGTGTTTCTAAAGCTGCTGGTTTCTCAGAGTTGACTGAGGGTCACATGACCTGTGATGTCATCTTATCTCCCTGGTCTGTGATGTTTCGTTCACAAGCCTCAGAGTTCAGATAACAGTCTGTACACAAGACGTCACTGGCCACGCCCCCTTTCTTTGCCAGGCTCCTGCTATCTGCTCTCTCCCTGGATTCCTTCAGATAAAACATTAACCCCTTCAGCCAGAACACACTGAGGGCTCAAGGCTTTATAACAAACAGTAGCTGCAGCAGTGAGAGGAGACAAATGCTGGGCAAGGAGCTATAGAGGAATTGTACAAGAACAGGTAGGGAGAATTTCCTGTGTGTATCAGCAGTGTCATTGTACAGCTGGGACTTGTAGTCCTACACATACAACATGCTGCTGAGTATTCCAGCAGGCAGACATTTACTCATAGCACTTATATTCACTGCCTTTGCAGAGAAGGGGGGAGGGGCTGAGATTGTTGTTATTGCATGTAAACAAAGGCCAGAAGAGAACCAGGGAAATGAGGAAATATAGATTTTTTTTGCCTAAAACTTGCTGAACTTAGTTATATATTGTTGCCCATCAGATTTACAGTGCTATATTGTTTTTTTCCATAACTTGGACAACCCCTTTAAGTTTCATTATGGGGTCCTATGAGATCTCAATGGCAATCCTCACACTGATACAAGACCCATTCTTCCCTCGGGGCACACCCTGATGTTGGACTTGTGCCAAGCAATTCAAACAATTCACAGTGCAAATCTTCCAAGATAACGTTCTCTAGATGTGATAAATCTTTAATCTATGACTCTGACACCTGCACAGGTGGAGGTTCTATCTAAAGGGTTACATTTCACACCAACCAACAATTTTGATACTATTCTTGATATTAACAAATTCATGACAGATCTAACAGTTAAGAAACATTTTTTGATGCATCAGATCAAGGGGACAACTCAGTTGACACCATACCAATGTATGAATCTTGCAGTGAATTTTCCTTTAAGGAAAATCTCTCAATACAGTGTCTGATTTGTCCCTTACTGATATTAAAAGTGGAGATATTAATGTTGGAACAAACTTAAAAATGTCTAATCCCTCCTTTTACCCTATTAAATCACGGGCTAACAGTATGGATTTGTTCCAAACACTTGTGGAGAAGGAACTATTGGAGATTTCCATCAATATATCCAATAATCAAAAAGAAATCTCCAATTTGTCTGGAGATTAAAAAATGTACTGTGTGAACTGAAACAAATGAATGATATTGTTCTAAAAATGTCAGATAAGGGGGTCTCAGTTACAGTATGATACTTGACAAGTCCTATAATCACTTGCAGGTTTTGGTATTGTTATCAGATAGCGCCACCTATAGGGAACTAAGTAGTAATCCAACTCAAATATTCAAACAATTCTTCTCTTTGTTGGTATGGACTTAGTCTGGGTACCCTAACACAGAAGCAGTTTGATTATTTGAATGTAGATTCCTCTGTGACGCCAATTATGCATGTGCTGCCAAAAACATATAAAAACATAATATTGCCACCTATGTGCCCAATAGTGTCCAGTATTGGCTCTCTCACTGAGAGGTTGGGGGAGTGGCTTGATTTGCTCCTCCAGCCTCTGGTAAAGCGAGTCCCGAGGTATATACAGTACATTGGGGAGTTGAGATCTTTTTTCCATGTAACATCGCTATACACCTCGATTCCTGATTGGATGCTACGGCGAGCATAAAAAAATAGAGAAGAATTGTTATTTCATAAAAATTTGGATGGGGAGAACAACTATGATACCAAACAGAAAACTCATAATCATAATAAAAATGTTCACATCCTGGTACTCAACCACGGTTGCTAATTTTTGCTAATATTAAGCATACTATTTTGAAATATTTGACCATATTATACGAGAATGAAGTATTGGCCTCCATCTTAAACAATGGCTGTAGAATAGTTTCTTGGAGGCCCCTACCATAGTTAATTCAGTGTCTCTGTC